>JAAWVA010000755.1:0-18361 GCA_015227895.2 Colaptes auratus | reverse complement strand
GGTTGAAGATGGTGATGGGAAGGTCTCTTTAAGACCACTCAGTTGAGACGGTGATGGAAGGTCTCTTGAAGACCACTCAGGTTGAAGACGGTGATGGGAAGGTCTCTTGAAGACCACTCAGATGGAAGATGGTCATGGGAAGGTCTCTTGAAGACCACTCAGGTTGAAGATGGTGATGGGAAGGTCTCTTGAAGACCACTCAGATGGAAGATGGTGATGGGAAGGTCTCTCGAAGACCACTCAGGTTGAAGATGGTGATGGGAAGGTCTCTTGAAGACCCCTCAAGGGGTTAAAGATGGTGATGGGAAGGTCTCTTGAAGACCCCTCAAGGGTTAAAGATGGTGATGGGAAGGTCTCTTGAAGACCCCTCAAGGGGTTAAACATGGTGATGGGAAGGTCTCTTGAAGACCACTCAGGTTGAAGACAGTGATGGGAAGGTCTCCTGAAGACCACTCAGGTTGAAGATGGTGATGGGAAGGTCTCCTGAAGGCCACTCAGGTTGAAGATGGTGATGGGAAGGTCTCTTGAAGGCACTCAGGTTGAAGATGGTGATGGGAAGGTCTCTTGAAGGGCACTCAGGTTGAAGATGGTGATGGGAAGGTCTCTTGAAGACCACTCAGGTTGAAGATGGTGATGGGAAGGTCTCTTGAAGACCACTCAGGTTGAAGATGGTGACGGGAAGGTCTCCTGAAGGCCACTCAAGGAGTGAAGTTTTTGCCCAACTAAAATGACCAATTTTGGGTCTTTTCTTCCACTAGAGCTCCACCAGAAGATGGTTGAGAAGAGACTGCACCCACAACCTGTAACCCAACCACCATGGTAGCCTCCATCCCTCCAACTCCATGACCAAGAAGTTCTCCCCTGCTTTCTCCACCACCTTCTTCTCAACCATCCATGGTTGGATGAAGAAAAGGAAGAAATTCCAATTTTCTGCCCCAAATCGAACCCTTGGAGGTCCCAAGCCCTTCCCCCCCTGCCCAAGGTCACTTCACTCACATCTTTGTTGGCCACCACGATGTCCAAGGTCTCTTTGGAGATCATGGGGGAGTGCTTCCCGTTGTGAGGGTTGATGTAGTGGTAGAGGTCATCCATCACATCTACAGCAGCAGAAAAAGGGCTCCAGGGAGGGCCTCCCAGACACACACCTCCAGGGAGGGCCTCCCAGACACACACCTCCAGGGAGGGCCTCCCAGACACCTCAGAATGCCCTCTGGATCCTTGATACCTTCATGGAATCAACCCAGGTCTGAATCTTGGTTGGCTTGGAGAAGGTTGAGTGGATGGAGCTCCCCAAGGGGTTCCAGACAGCAAAGCCAACTGAGACAACCTCAGCTCTGGGGGAGGTCCTCCACCATGGCTCAACCTTTCCCAAAGGAGTGGTTGAGCTACCCACAGCTGCATCCCTTGGAGGGAAGGTAGAGATGGGTTCCCACCACATCTTGAACCTCTCAGGGTGGCTTCTACCCAAGTCCCTTTCACCCAACCTCAGCATTCCTCACCAGCTTCTCCTGTCCCAAGGGCTAAGGCTGGGTCAAAGGAGGTCTGGAGCTTCCCACCAGATGTCTATGCAGGGGGAAAAAAGCCTCTTATGGCTTGAATCAGAGTGGGGTTGGGTTGGAGAAGACGAAGGTGATGGAGTCCAACCATGGCCTCAGCTCTGCCCCAGGGCACCACCACCCCAGGGCCCTCAGCACCACAGCTCCACAGCTTCCCAACCCCTCCAGCCATGGGCACTCCACCACTGCCCTGGGCAGCCTGCCACAGCCCTGGGCACCCCTCCAGGGGCACCAATTGCTCCTCAGGGCCAAGCTCAACCTCCCCTGGCACAGCCTGAGGCCATCTCCTCTTGGCCCAGCACTCAGGAGCAGCCCTTCAGCCCCAGCTGCCTGCAAGCTGCTCTCAGGGAGCTGCAGAGAGCCACAAGGTCTCCCCTCAGCCTCCTCTGCTGCAGCCTCAACCCCCCCAGCTCCCTCAGCTGCTCCTCAAGACTTCTCCAGAGCCTTCTCTTCCTTCTCCAGGCCCTGCCCCACCTTTGTTGTCCTCCTCTGGCCCTCAGCCTCTCCCCAGCACTTCCCAGGCCCTGCCCTGGGCAGCCCAGCCCTGGCCCCAGCCCTGCAGCTGTGGCCTCCCCAGGGCAGAGCAGAGGGGCAGCAGAACCTCCCTGCCCCTGCTGCTGCCCACACTCTGCTCCATGCCCTCCAGGGCCCCTTGCTGGCTGATGGGCACCTCCTTGCCCCCCAGCACCTTCTCCTGGCAGCTTCTGCCCAGCAGCTCCCCCCTGGGCTGTGCTGCTGCAGGAGTTTGTCCCTGCCCAGGGGCAGGACCCTGCCCTTGCCCTGCTTGGCCTTCAGGGGGTTCCTGTCCCCCAGCTCTCAGCCTGCCCAGGGCTCCCTGGCTGCCAGCACAGCTTCAGGGCTGTCAGCACTGCTCCCAGTCTGGTCCCATCAGCAAACTGGTTGCAGGGTCCCCTCTGCCCCTTAACCCAGGCTGATGATGAAGATGTTGACCAAGACCTGACCCAAATGCTGACCCCTGGAGACCACCATGACCTTGGTCTGGACTCAGTGGGCACTGAGTGGCTTCTTCTGAAGGACATCTCCCTCTGCCCTCCTGAACCTCTCCCTCTAGCCCTTTCTGGCCTCTTGTCCTCCACAGGCAACTCACCACTGAAGACCTTCTTGGTCTCCTTGTGCAGGTTGGAGACAGCAATCCTGGCAGCCAGGATGGCATAGTCTGGGTGCTTGGTGGTCAGGGTGGCAGCTGTCTCAGCAGCCAAGGTGTCCAAGCTCCACCGTGGTGACTCCACTGTACAACCCCTGGATGACCTTCATGGTGATCTGGGCCTGAGAAGGGGAAGGCCTCCAGGTTAGTCCTCTGGCTTTGGGGATGGGAGGGGGGCAAAAAATGTGGAACTGCTGCAGGGTGGAGCAGGCACAGGAGGGGACCCGAGTGCAGCCACCAGGGGGGGGACCTGAGCAGGCTGGAGCCATGGCAGAGACCAAGGTCTCCCCTCAGCCTCCTCTGCTGCAGCCTCAACCCCCCCCCAGCTCCTTCAGCTGCTCCTCACAACTTCCCCAGACCCTTCCCCAGCTTCCTTGCCCTTCTCTGGCCCTCAGCCTCTCCCCAGCCTCCCCTGGACTCTCCCCAGCACTTCCCAGGCTCTGACCCGGGCAGCCCAGCCCTGGCCCCAGCCCTGCAGCTGTGGCCTCCCCAGGGCAGAGCAGAGGGGCAGCAGAACCTCCCTTGACCTTCTGCTGGCCTCACTCTGCGCCATTAGAAGGAGCAGGAGCCTTCCTTCTCACCATCCTCATCATTACCAAAGACTCAGGAGAATCCTACAACAGGTTGGAAGGGACCTTTAAGACCCTCCAGCTCCAACCCCCATGTCACACCTCCTGGTGAAGGCCTCCTCCAACCTGACCTGGAGGACCTCCAGGGATGAGATGTCCACAGCTTCTCTGGGCAAGAAGGAGGCCAAGTTATGGAGGCCAGTTCAGGGAGGCAAATTTATGGAGGCCAATCCAAGGAGGCCAATCCCCAGGCCAGGGAGGAGAAGGTGAAGCCCCCATCCAGGAGCCTCCTCTCAGCCCCTGCTGTGGTTTTGGTGGAGGCCTCCAGAGGCTTTGGGAGGCCCCAGGGGGGACTCACCGGGTCCACGAAGTCGGCGTTGAGGCCGTAGCAGAGCTTCTGGATGCGGGAGGTGATCTTGTCAAACATGACCCTCTCCTGGCGCCCATCTGGGGGGAAAAGTGGGGGGCAAGGTCGCTGCCCCTGCAGTCCCAAGGGACCCCAGCACCCTGCTCTGCCCCCCAGCACCCTGCCCTCCCCCCCCAGCAGCCCACTTCTTCCCCCACCATGAGAGGACGAGAAGCCACTTGAGGGCCACCTCAGTTGTCCCCCAAAGGATGGGGACCTCTCTTCTGGCCAAGGGGTGAGGAGGAAGCACAAAGGGTTTGGGGGGGAGGGTCACTCAAATCAAACTAGGGGGACCCCCACCCAACCTTCCCCAGAGCAGAGAAGGGTCCCCACCTTAGGTGCCATGAGAGGGGTCCCCTGCCCCCGAAGCAGAAGGGGTCCAAGGGCCACTTTAGGGACCCCCACCCCAAAGCAGAAGGGGCACAAAGGGCATTTTAGGGACCCCCACCCAAAGCAGAAGGGGCACAAAGGGCATTTGAGGGACCCCCAAAAGCAGAGGGGTTCCAGACGCCATGAGAGGGACCCCCAAAAGCAGAAGGGGTCCAAGAGGCATTTTAGGGACCCCCCAAAAGCAGAGGAGGTCCAGGTGCCATGAGAGGGACCTCCAAAGCAGAGGGGGCCCAAGGGGAATTTTAGGGACCCCCAAAAGCAGAGGGGTCCAGGTGCCATGAGAGGACCCCTCCCCAAAGCAGAGGGCTCTCATCCGCTCGCACCAGGTATCCTAAGAAGGAACCCCCAAAGCAGAGGGGGTCCCATGGTGCCCACGAGAGGACCCCCAACTCCCCAAATCAGAGGGGTCTGCCCCCACCCCCGTTGTCATGAAGGGACATTTTCCCCCCTCATAAGAGGTGACCCCCACCCCTCCCCCCCGGTGCCAGGGGTCACCCTCCCCCATGCCCGGCTGATGCCCTCCCCGGGGCCTAGGGGTTCTCCCTCACCTCTCTTCACGACGTGCATGGCTCCGGCCGGCCTCTCTCCACAGCTCCTTTCACCGCTTCCCGCTCCCGCCAACCGCGCTGACCCCGCCGCGCCGCCGTAGCGCTTTTATCCACTCCCCGTGACCCTGCGGACGCCATCTTGCTTCCGGGCATCACCTTCCCGGCTTCTTCCGTCCTCTTCCCACGCCGCCGCGAGTCCCTCGCTGCCTTTCGCTGTAAGTTGAAGCTGTGCCCTTCCTCCTTCCCCACATCTCCCCATTTCTCCTCCCGGCGAACAGCAGATCGCACGGGGAGGACCAAGCCGTTTGCCCGCTTCCAAAATGGCGGCCGGCGGCTAAAAAGAATGCGGTGCAGGGCGGGAATGAGCGGCGCGGAGCGGCTGGCGGGAGCGGCGTACGGCGGCCGAACTGGGACAAAACATCCCTGTCCTCGATAACAGAAACAGCACAGTGCAGTACGGCTCAGTGCAGCCCAGTATAATGCAGTGAAATGAGGCACAGCCCAGGACAGTCCAGGGGAGCACAGCCCAGTACTACCCACTATGGACCAGTACAGCCCTGTACAGCCCAATATGCCCCAGTACATCCCAGTATGGACCAATACAGCCCAGTACGGCTCAGTACAGCCTTGCACAGCCCATTATGCCCCAGTACAGCCCAGGACATCCCAGTATGGCTCAGTACAGCCCAGTACAACACAATATGCCCCAGTGCATCCCAGTATGGCTCAGTACAGCCCAGTACAACACAGTATGGCTCAGTACAGCCCAGGACATCCCAGTATGCCCCAATACAGCTCTGTACAACCCACTACACCCCAGTACAATCCATGTCCCTCAGCACCACATCTCAAGAAGACCATCTTAGAGATCTTCTTGATGGTCTTAGAAGTCTTCCTGATGGTCTTAGAGGTCTTCTTGATGATCTTGGAGATCTTCCTGATGATCTTAGAGGTCTTCCTGATGACCCCTAGAGGTCTTAGAGGACTTGTTGATGACCTTAGAGATTTTCTCCAAGCTTGACGATTCTACAGCTTATGTCTCACTTGAGGGAACTTTTGTCTCACTTCAGGACATAGTTCAGTGGCCCATGGTGGTGTTGGGTTGATGGTTGGACCTGATGACCTTAGAGGTCTTCTTGATGGTCTCAGAGGTCTTCTTGATGGTTTCAGAGGTCTTCTTGATGACATTAGCAGTTTTCTTGATGACCTTAGAGGTTGTCTTGATGGTCTTAGAGATCTTCTCCAACCTTGATGACTCTGATGTTTGTCTCATCTGATGGAGCTTTTGTCTCCCTTCAGGGCATGGTTTGATGGGCCAGGGTGGTGTTGGGTTGATGCTTGGACCTGATGGTCTTGGAGGTCTTCTCCAGCCTTCCTGGTTCCACGCTTCAAAGATGTTTCTCAGCATCTTCCAAGAGCCTCTTGGCCTCTTCTAGAAGAAGACTCAGCAGCAGAGGACACTGCTGAGCAGCTCAGGCCGTGACCCCCTCTCCTTGAGCAGCAAACAGGAAGCTGAGGCAGCTGAGGAACCGCAATGGAAGCTTCAGGTCCTGCACCCTGAGAGCTGAATCAGCAACCAACACTTTAGGCTCCAGAAGGGCCCAGAGCAGATGTGGTGGCCCAAGGTGGCTGCTCACAGCTCAGCTTCTCCAGGGCCAAGTCTTGGGGACCAGTCTTGATCAATGTCTCCACCACTGAGCTGGGTGTTGGGCTGGAGGCTCCCTCAGGCAGGGTGCAGATGGCACCAAGCTGGGTGGGAGTTGAGCTGCTGGAGGGGCAGGAGGGAACTACAGAGGGGTCTAGGCCAGGCTAGAACCATGGGGAAGGCCAATGGGATGAAGGCACCAAGGGCAAGAGCTTGGACCTGCCCTTGGGTCACAGCCAGCCCAGGAAGGCTCCAGGCTGGGGACAAAGGGGCTGGGAAGTGCCAGGTGGGAAAGGCTCTGGGGGAGTTGGTGGCAGTGGCAGGAGAGGAGGCAGGGGGTGCCCAGATGGGCAAGGAGGGCAGCAGCAGCCTGGGCTGCAGCAGCAATGGGGTGGGCAGCAGGAGCAGGGCAGGGATTGTGCCCCTGGGCTGGGCAATGGGGAGCCCACAGCTGCAAGCCTGGGGGCAGGGTTGGGCACCTCAGTGCCAGGAGGACACTGAGGGCTGGGGCAGGGCCAGAGCAGGGCAAGGAAGCTGGGGAGGGGTCTGGGGAAGGAGGAGAAGGCTGTGGAGAAGTTGTGAGGAGCAGCTGAGGGCCCTGGGGGGGTTGAGGCTGCAGCAGAGGAGGCTGAGGGGAGACCTTGTGGCTCTCTGCAGCTCCCTGAGAGCAGCTTGCAGGCAGCTGGGGCTGAAGGGCTGCTCCTGAGTGCTGGGCCAAGAGGAGATGGCCTCAGGTTGTGCCAGGGGAGGTTGAGCTTGGCCCTGAGGAGCAATTGGTGCCCCTGGAGGGGTGCCCAGGCCTGTGTCAGGCTGCCCAGGGCAGTGGTGGAGTGCCCATGGCTGGAGGGGTTGGGAAGGTGTGGAGCTGAGGGCCCTGGGGTAGTGGTGCCCTGGGACTCTGCTGGGGCAATGCTTGGACTCCATCACCTTGGAGGTCTCCTCCAACTGAATCCATTCCATGACTCCATGATCAGAAGCTCCTGAAGCAACTTTGGTTTGCTTTCTAGGGGCTGTCCCAGCTCAGCCCTGAGCTCCTCGGTGGAACCTGGTGGCTCCCGACGGTTGGGATGAGGCAGCTTGGTGGAACAGAGGAGAACATCAAATAAGGACCAAAGCCCAGGGAGCCACCACCAGCAGGAGACCTTCCACTCCACCCAGGGCTGGCTCAGTGCTGGCTGGAGATGCAGCATTGCTCAGCCTCAGGAAGTTTGAGGTTGATTGCTCTGGTTTCCTTCCAAAACTTGCCTCTCACAAGAGCTTGGGCTGGAGAGAAGGAGGAGGAGGCTCTGCAGATGTTTTGAGGCCAGGAGATGAAGCCACATCCTCCTGAAAGTAACCAACTGCTCCTCCATTCTCCAGATACTCCTTCTCCAGATGAGTAAAAGAAACATAGAGTAGGTTCAGGTGCAAACAAGGAGTAAAGCTCAGAAGGTCACCAGGGAGAAGAACTTGAGGGTGAAGAGCTATGGACAGGGCTCAGAAGGACACCAAGGAGAAGAACTTGAGGGTGAAGAGCTATGACAGGGCTCTGAAGGACACCAAGGAGAACTTGAGGGTGAAGAGCTATGACAGGGCTCTGAAGGACACCAAGGAGAACTTGAGGTTCTCCCCAGCCTTCTGGTGAAGAACTTCTCTATGACCTTGGAAGGTGCCTTTAACCCAACCCATCCCATGACTCCATGGCTTTTGAAGGTCCTTCCAACCCAACACATTCCACGACCTTGGAATGTGCCTTCAACCCAACCTATTCCATGATATCATGACCTCTGAAGGTCCCTTCCCACCCAGACCCTTCCAGGACTCCATCACCTTTGAAGGTCATTCCAACCCAACCCTTTCCATGACTCCATGAAACCAGGTCCCACCAGAAGCTTAGTGCTGGCCAGGACCACCCCACTGCAGGACCCTTAGCTCTGGGTTGACCAACAGGTCAAGGTTGCCACATCCTTTGAACAACTTCTTCTTTCTCCTTCTCCTTTTTCTCCTTCTCCTCCTCTTTTTTTCCTTCCCTTCCTCCTTCCCCTCCTCCCTCTTGTCCTTCTCCTCCTCCTTCTCTCCTCCTTCTTCTCTTCTCCTCCTCCTCCTCTCCTCCTTCTCTCCTCCTCCTTGAACCATCAGGTCTGAAGCTGTGGCTTCTGGGAGGCCCTTGGAGGATCTCATTTCAGCAGCTCCCAGACCTTGCCTTGGGGTGGAGCTGCGGCTGGCACAGGGGAGCAAAGTTTGTCACCTTCTGTCCCTCCCTCCTCCTGATGCCACCCAGCAGGAAATGCCAGGCTCAGGGCACCAACCACCACCAGCAGCACCCCAACAGAGGCCAAGGTAGGACCTGAGGGACTTTTATCTCCCTGACCTTGCTCGTCCCCCATGCTGCAGGACCTCCCATCCCCATGGACCGTGGACTGGGGTCATCATTCCCAGCCCCGTTCCAGCCAGGAAGCCACTTGCAGGGAGCCATGGGTGGGGTGGGTGGGGGGCACCAGAGCTTCTCCAAGGGGCTCTGGGTCACCAGGGCTTCTCCAAGGGGCTCTGGGTCACCAGGGCTTCTCCAGCTGCTTCTGGGTCCAGAGGTCCTCCTTCCTACCCCTCCCATGCTGGGACTGGGAGGTTCTGTAGGGATCTCACAGGGCTTCTCCCTTGACCACCAACACATCAAGAGGAGGAGGAATCTTTGAGTCTTCTCAACCAGGTATGGTTCTGCTGGCAACCTCTCATCATGGGCAGAGGTCCTCTCAGGTGGACATCTTGGCCCAAGAGGAGATGGCCTTAAGTTGGCTCCAGGGGAGGTTGAGCTTGGCCCTGAGGAGCAATTGGTGCCCCTGGAGGGGTGCCCAGGCCTGTGTCAGGCTGCCCAGGGCAGTGGTGGAGTCCCCATGGCTGGAGGGGTTGGGGAGGTGTGGTGCTGTGGTGCTGAGGGCCATGGGCTGGTGGTGCTGGGGCAGTGCTGAGGCCATGCTTGGCCTCCATCCCCTCCAAGGTCTTCTCCAATCAAACCTGTTCCATGATCTACCTGGTACAGGGTTTAGGTTCTCCTGGGTCCATCACCCACCAGAAGGGGGTGGGGGAAGGCCAGCTGGGGACTTCCACACCATGAGAGGACCTCCTGGATCAATCCTGATCCACCCAAAGCTGGAGCCTAGAGAGGACCATGGAGCTCTGGGCCACCATGGGCCCACCATGGGCTCCCTCTGGGCAGGATTCTGGAAGAGCTCCAAAGGCCATTGAGGACCAAGATGGTTTTCCATGGCCACCTTGGCCAAGGAACCTTGGAAGGGTTTTGAGGATTCAACCAACTGGTTCCTGATGACTTCCTTCCATCCACAGCTGAACATCTTCCAGATGGAAGGTCCAACCACCTCTCCTGAGGTGAACATCTTCCAGATGGATGCTCCAACCACCTTTCCAGGGGTCAACATCTTCCACCTGGATGCTCCAACCACCTCTCCTGAGGTGAACATCTTCCACCTGGATGCTCCAACCACCTCTCCAGAGGTCAACATCTTCCACCTGGATGCTCCAATGTCCTCTCCAGGGGTCAACATCATCCACCCAGATGCTCCAACCACCTCTCCCCCACTCCGCATCTCCCAGCTGGAAGGTCCTGGTGCTGGCCCCACCGACCAGCCCTGGCCAGGACCACAACCCCAAGCTGATGAGATCTGGGCCTCCAGCCCACCCCAGGAGACCAGGGCTGGAAGATTTCGGGTGCTGGTCACCACCCTGGGCCACCTCCTGGGGCTGGGCACCATCTGGCGCTTCCCCTACCTGTGCTACCGCAACGGAGGAGGTGAGGCCCTGCTGGAGGCCCAGTTGGGTGGAGGTGGACCTCTAGGAGCTGCTCCAACCTCCTGGGGGCAGGCCAAGAGCAAGAGGAGATGGGGAGGGACCAGGTGGTGGTGCCTAAGGGGTTGTCTTCTCCAAAAGCTGGGTGGGATTTGGGGTGGGGGTCTTGTGGTGCTCAGCTGGAGACCACCACATGAATTCCACCATGAGGACCACGGAGAAGGCTGCAACCTCCCCTGGGGCTTCTGGGGGATGTCTTCTGGGGTTGGGCCATGCAGGCCAGAGGTGTGAGTGGCTCCAGGGTGAGGTTGGAGCAGCCTTCAGCTCCAGCCTGGGTGCTATTGGAGAGTCATGGGATGAGTTGGGATGGGTTGGGTTGGGTTGGAGAAGAGCCCTAAGGTGATGGAGGCCAAGCATGGAGCCCAGCACTGCCCCAGCACCACCCCCCCAGGGCCCTCAGCACCACAGCTCCACACCTTCCCAACCCCTCCAGCCATGGGCACTCCACCACTGCCCTGGGCAGCCTGACACAGGCCTGGGCACCCCCCAAGGGGCACCAATTGCTCCTCAGGGCCGAGCTCAACCTCCCCTGGCACAGCCTGAGGCCATCTCCTCTTGGCCCAGCACTCAGGAGCAGCCCTTCAGCCCCAGCTGCCTGCAAGCTGCTCTCAGGGAGCTGCAGAGAGCCACAAGGTCTCCCCTCAGCCTCCTCTGCTGCAGCCTCAACCCCCCCAGGCCCTCAGCTGCTCCTCACAGCTTCTCCAGAGCCTTCTCCTCCTTCCCCAGACCCCTCCCCAGCTTCCTTGCCCTGCTCTGGCCCTGCCCCAGCCCTCCAGGTCCTTCTTGGAGCAAGGACCTCACTTCTCCTTCCCTGTCTGCTCCTCAGGATGGAGGAGAGGCCTCCCCAGGAGGGCCTGAGCAGCCCTCCCTCAGGGCTTAGCATCTCCAGCACCCAACCCAGCTGTGCCCCAAGGGACAAAGCTCAGCAGAGCCCTGCCCAGGGACTTCCCATCCAGGAGCTTCCCAGAACTGCTCAAAGGTCCTATGGATGGGAGCCAGCAGGGAGCCTTGGAACAGCTCCAGCAGGGACCAAGGAGGGCAGCAGCAGCCTGGGCTGGAGCAGCAATGGGGTGGGCAGCAGGAGCAGGGCAGGGATTGTGCCCCTGGGCTGGGCACTGGGGAGCCCACAGCTGCAAGCCTGGGGGCAGGGCTGGGCCCTCCCTGCCAGAAGGGATGAGGACCCCGGATCCCTGAGTATCCCATGGGCTGAAGATCCTTCATCCATGACCATCCCCTGGGATGAGATCCTCTCATCCACAACCAACCCCTGGGATGAGGCTCCCTCGCCTACGACCTTCCCACATCCCTGAGGACCTCTCAGCATCTCCACCCACCCCACCCCAAGCCCCTGAGATCCCAGCAGCTCCCACCTCAACCTCCCACCCTTGGCCTCCTCCTCCTCCAGGGGGAGGTCCTCCTTGGATGGCTGCAACCTCTCCTGCTCTGCTTGGTATCCTCCTTGGCCACCCATCCCCCACCCACGGCTCTAACCCCTGAAGAGCTGAGCTCCAGACGGTGGTGCTGCTCAGCTTGACTTCTCCTTCCTTCCTCCCAAGGAGTCTTCTTCATCCCTTACCTCCTGCTGCTGCTCCTGGTGGGCTTGCCTCTGTTCCTGATGGAGCTGAGCTTGGGACACTATGGAGCTGCTGGACCCATCACAGTCTGGAAGTGTTGTCCTCTCCTGGAAGGTAGGGTTGGGGTTGGGTTGGGTTGGGGTTGGGGTTGGGGACACTTCTCCTGCCTGGTCCTACAGCTGCTGGGGCCACCAGGAGCTACCCAGGGCCACCTGTGGTGGTTGGTCATGGCGGAAGCTTGGCCATGGAGGGAGCTTGGGTATGGGTGAAGGTTGGCCATGGTGGAAGATGGTCATGGGGGTTAGTTGGCCATGGTGGAAGATGGTCATGGGGGTTAGTTGGCCATGGTGGAAGATGGTCATGGGGGTTAGTTGGCCATGGTGGAAGATGGTCTTGGTGGTTAGTTGGCCATGGTGGAAGGTTGGCCACGGTGGAAGGTGGGCCACGGTGGTTAGTTGGCCATGGAGGGGGGTTGGTTATGGGTGAAGGTTGGTCATGGTGGAAGATGGTCATGGGGGTTAGTTGGCCATGTTGGAAGATGGTCTTGGTGGAAGGTTGGCCATGGTGGAAAGTTGGCCATGGTGGAAGATGGGCCACAGTGGTTAGTTGGCCATGGAGGGGGGTTGGTTATGGGTGAAGGTTGGTCATGGTGGAAGATGGTCATGGGGGTTAGTTGGCCATGTTGGAAGATGGTCTTGGTGGAAGGTTGGCCATGGAGGGAGGTTGGCCATGGTGGAAGATGGTCATGGGGATTAGTTGGCCATGGTGGAAGATGGTCTTGGTGGAAGGTTGGCCATGGTGGAAGGCTGGCCATGGTGGGAGGTTGGCCACGGTGGAAGGTTGGCCACGGTGGAAGATGGTCATGGTGTTTAGTTGGCCATGGAGGGGGGTTGGCCATGGAGGGGGTTGGTTATGGGTGAAGGTTGGTCATGGTGGAAGATGGTCATGGGGGTTAGTTGGCCATGGTGGGAGGTTGGCCATGGTGGGAGGCTGGCCATGGTGGAAGGCTGGCAGGTTAATCATGGTGGTAGGCCAGGACCAGAGGTCCATGTGGGGTGGGCTGACCCCTTTCTGCCGCCCCTCCTCCTGCTGCAGGCGTTGGTGTGGCCATGCTGGTGGTGGCCTCCTTGGTGTCCCTCTACTCCAATGTCATCCTGGCTTGGGCTCTCTTCTACCTGGGCTCCTCCTTCCAGAACCCTCTGCCCTGGGCCTGTGGTGCTCCAGGGGCCGTGGACAGCTGCCAGGTTGGTGCTTGGGCCTCTCCCAGCCTTGTGGAACCTGGTCTGGAGGGGAGGACCTCAGCCCAGGAGGAGCAGGCTGGGATCTGGAGAGGATCAGGATGATCCTGGGGAGGTCTAACCCCCATGGAGATGTCTCCATCTCCATCCTCACCTCATGACTGGGAGGTTGTCCTCAACAGGGACACCCCAAGGTGGATCAGGAGAGGATCAGGATGATCCTGGGGAGGTCTAACCCCCATGGAGATGTCTCCATCTCCAGCCTCCTGGCCTGGCTGTGGCAGGTGGCCTCCTGTGGGAGCAGCTTGGCCTGCAGGGGATGGTTGGGGCTGGGTGGAGCTGGTGGCAGTGGTGGAGGTGGTGACCTGCCAGGGGTTGTTGTGCTGCAGAACGCCTCGGAGCGGACAGCAGGGCCCAGCGCCAGTGAGGTCTTCTGGAAGTAAGTCCCTGGGTGGGACCCTTGGGCTCTGGCTGGAGGCCCAACCAGGCTCCAGCCCCCCAGGTCCTCTCAGAGCTCACAGCTGGGTTGGGAAGGACCTCCAAAGCTCACAGCTGGGTTGGGAAGGCTCTCCAAAGCTCACAGCTGGACCTTCAACCAGAGCAGGCTGCTCAGAGCCCCCAGTGGGGGCTCTGGAATGACCTGGGATGGTGCCAGGGCTGGAGCAGCTCCAACCTCCCAAGGGCAACCCCAGGAGACTCCATCAAAGAGCTTGGAGCCCAGTCTCAGTCACCTTCTCTCCTTCCTGGGAGTCTCCAGCCTGGCACTGGAGCAACCACAATGTCCCCAGGATGCTGAGGGGTGGTCAGGGAATGGGTTGGGAGAGAGCTCCAAGGGGATGGAGGCCAAGCATGGCCCCAGAGCACCACCCCCCTATGGCCCTCAGCACCACAGCTCCACACCTCCCCAACCCCTCCAGCCATGGGCACTCCACCACTGCCCTGGGCAGCCTGGCACAGGCCTGGGCACCCCTCCAGGGGCACCAATTGCTCCTCAGGGCCAAGCTCAACCTCCCCTGACACAACCTGAGGCCATCTCCTCTTGGCCCAGCACTCAGGAGCAGCCCTTCAGCCCCAGCTGCCTGCAAGCTGCTCTCAGGCAGCTGCAGAGAGCCACAAGGTCTCCCCCTCAGCCTCCTTTGCTGCAGCCTCAACCCCCCCCAGGGCCCTCAGCTGCTCCTCACAACTTCTCCACAGCCTTCTCCTCCTTCCCCAGACCCCTCCCCAGCTTCCTTGCCCTGCTCTGGCCCTGCCCCAGCCCTCAAGCTCCTTCTGGCAGCAAGGGCCCAACCCTGCCCCCAGGACTTGAGGTGGTTCAGGGTGGACAATCCCTGCCCTGCTCCTGCTGCCCGCCACCATTGCTGCTCCAGCCCAGGCTGCTGCTGCCCTCCTTGGGTGACCTCCAGGGTCAGAAAGTTTGGGTGAAGACCTTGTGGAGGTGGCCAAAGGTTGCTGAGCTCTTGCTGACCGCTGTCCCCCACATCTCAGCCAGGAGGTCCTGGGGGTGACTCCCAGCTCTGGCCTCGGTGCCCCTGGCCCTGTGCAGTGGCCTCTGGCCCTGTGCCTGCTGGCGGCCTGGGTCCTGGTCTTCTCCTGCACGCTGAAGGGGATCAGAATCTCAGGCAAGGTGAGGAGCAACCCCCATGGGGACAACCAAAGGGCTTCCAGGGTGCTGGAGCCAGGCTGAGCCCCACTGTGTCTTTCCCAGGTGCTTTACTTCACAGCCACCTTCCCCTACCTGCTCCTCCTCATCCTCACCATCCGAGCAGCCGCCTTGGAGGGGTCCCTCGGTGGGGTCCGCTTCTACCTCTCCTCAGACTGGAGCAGGCTGCAGAGGGCTCAGGTAGCTCCAACCCTGTGGTGGGAGGGTTCCACGAGGGCAACCCTCTGGGGTGGGCTTGGGGGAGCAGAGGGAGTGGGTTGGAGAAGACCTTCAGGCTTGGGTTGGAGGAGACCTTCAGCCTGAAATGGGTGGGAGGAGACCTTCAGGCTTGGGTGGGAGGAGACCTTCAGGCTTGGGTGGGAGGAGACCTTCAGGCTTGGGTGGGAGGAGACCTTCAGGCTTGGCTGGGAGGAGACCTTCAGCCTTGGGTGGGAGGAGACCTTCAGCCTTGGGTGGGAGAAGACCTTCAGCCTTGGCTTGGAGGAGGCCTTCAGCTTCCTTCCCCAGTCCCAAACTGGTGTCCTGCAGGTGTGGAGTGATGCAGCCTCTCAGGTCTTCTACTCCTTGGGCATTGGCTTTGGGGGACTCCTCTCCATGGCCTCCTACAACCACTTGGACACCAATGTCATCAGGTGAGCAGGGGGCAGGACATGGGGCACCTGGGACACCCCAAGTTGGGTCTAGGTGGAGCAAGGTGGTGATGGAGAGGTCTAATCTCCATGGAGATGTCTCCAACTCCATCCTCACCTCATGGATGTGAGGTCTGGGGAGGATCAAGATGATCCTGGGGAGGTCAAAACCCCATGGAGATGTCTCCATCTCCATCCTCACCTCATGGATGTGAGGTCTGGAGATCAAGGTGATCATGGGGAGGTCTAAACCCCGTGGAGATGTCTCCATTTGCATCCTCACCCCATGGATGGGAGGTTGTCCTCAACTGGGACGTGCCAAGGTGGATCTGGAGAGGATCAAAATGATCCTAGGGAGGTCTAACCCACATGGAGATGTCTCCATCTCCATCCTTAACCCCTGGCTGTGGGTCTGTGCTGCTCTCCTCAACAGGGACACCTTGGCCATCACCCTGGGGAGCTTCTGCAGCAGCTTCTTCTCAGGCTTTGCCATCTTCTCTGTGCTGGGCCACATGGCCTGGAGGAAGGAGGTCTCTGTGGGCAGCGTCCTTGACTCAGGTGTGGCCCTGGGGAGGAGGTCAGTGGTGCCCTGGTGGAGGACATCAGACCACAGAGCTTCAGCCAAGCTCACAGCCAAGCTTGGCCACCACCCTGCTGGGCTCCACCTGGCCCACCAGGACCTTCTGCAGACCTTCATCTCAGCAGGACCTTCCTCCCCACCCCTGTCACAGGTCCTGGGTTGGTGTTTGTGGTGTACTCCGAGGTCCTCTCCATGCTGCCAGGCTCCCCTGCCTGGGCCATCATCTTCTTCTTGATGTTCCTCATGCTGGGAGTGGACACCTTGGTGAGTATCACCTTGGGCAGCTCCAAGTCTCTACCCCTGGCCTGGGCAGCAAGGTGGCACCATGGGCATGGACCAGGATGGAGCTGGGCTGAGGGAGATGGGACAGGGCTGGAGCCAAGGTGGAGGGACAGGGCTGGACCTGTGACACCCCCCCTGCTATCTGCCCTCCCTCAGCTGAGGACCGTTGATGTCATCACCACCTCCATCCTGGAGCAGCTCCCAGCCCTGCGGGGCTGGAGGAGGAAGATTCTGCTGCTGGCTGCTCTCTGCTCCTGCTTCTACCTCCTGGGGCTCCTGCTGGTCACCCAGGTATGGCAGGCTCCTCTGAACCCTGCTGGGACGACCTGGACCTGCTTCCTCTGCCCCCCAGCCTCTGCCCGAGGCTGGAGGGGAGGTCGAGTGGACCCTGGCGCTGATGGTGATGTCCACCCCTGGCCTGAGCCCTGGTGACCTTGTCCCTGCCCCCCACCCAGGGTGGGATCTTCTGGCTGACCCTGCTGGACACCTTCAGCACCAGCTTTGGGCTGCTCCTGGTCACCATCTCCATGTGCTTGGGAATTGCCTTCTGCTACGGTGAGTGGAGCTGGGGGGGCCTGGACCGGCTTGGATCCACCCCTGGGGGTACTGGGACCCTACCATCCCTGTCCCTCCACACTGCCTCCATCCCCTGTCCCTCCACCCTGCCTCCATCCCCTGTCCCTCCACCCTGCCTCCCCCCCTGGCTGTGGTTTTCACCTCCCCTTGGCCTCCCTGCAGGTGTCACTGAGTTCTGCCAGGACATCAGAGCCATGATCTGCAGATGTCCTCCTTGGTACAGCCACATCTTGGCCTACTTCAGGCTTTGCTGGATCTTCCTCACTCCCTGCACCCTCCTGGTGAGCACCAAGCACCCACCTGGGGCTGGGGGTGGAGGGCAAAAACTCTCCTGTCCCACCACCACCTCTCCTTCTCCTCCCAGAGGACTTCCCTGCTCCTGCTGCCCTCCCAAGCCTCCCTGTGGTTGCTGGAGGGACTTCGAGGTGGCCCTGAATGCCCTTGTGGTGCCCAAGGTGGCCAAGCCCCCACTCTGGTCAGGCCAGGGGAGTGTGGTGGTGCCACCTGGGTCCTGTCCCCTCTGCCCACCAGTTCACCCTGATCTACATCCTCCTGGACCTGCCCAGCCTGACCCTGAGCTATGGCAGCTCCAAGCCAGCTCCAGCCTGGGCCACCAGCCTGGGGGTCTGCATCAACCTCCTGATCTGCCTGCAACTCCCCCTCTGGGCCACCCTGGCCCTGGGCCACCAGTCAGGGACCCTGAGCCAGGTGAGGGGGGGAGGTGGGGTGGGGACAGGGATGGGGACAGGGGGGCAAGGAGGGGGGGCAAGGAGTGGGATGGGAACAGGGATGGGGTGATGGGGGCAGGGAAGGGGACAGGGAGGGGGACAAGGGGACAGAAGGTGACCTGTGGGAGACACCAAGGCTGGACCAAAGGTGCTGGAGGCCCTCAAGAGAGAAGCAGAGCTGAAGCCATGAGGGTGGGGGAGGAGGTTTGGTTTGAAGCCCTCCATGGCCATGCCCAGGGATGCCTCTTCCCACCACCACCAGCTTGCCCTCAGCCCAAGGAGGCTCCGGGGGGCACCTCCTGCAGCTCACCCTCAGCCCTTCCTCTCCAGCGCTTCCAGCAGGCCGCCAGGCCCCTGCGCTCCTGGAGGACAGCCAGGAGCCAGGGCATGCCCAGGGAGGTCAGCACCAGCCCCTTCACCATCACCAGCAGGGACTTCCCCAGCCCAGCCCAGAGCAGCAGCCAGGACTGAGGCCCAGCCTGGAGAAGCTCAGGTCCAAACAGCAGGCTGGAGATGGAGCTGGGGCCACCAGGCTGGATGTGGCTCCAGCTGTGCCACCAGCACCAGCAGCAGCACTACCCAGCTGCCCACTGGTGCCAGGGGCTGGGCACCACTGATCCCAGAGCTGGGGTTGAATTCATCCCTGTCCCCCCCCCACGCCAGCTCCCTCCCTCTCCCCCCACCCCCGGCTCCCTCCCTCTCCCCCCACCCCCGGCTCCCTCCCTCTCCCACCTGGAAACCTTCTGGAAGCCTCTCCCAAGATGTCTCCCAAGGAGACTTCCCCAGGAGCAGGGCCTGCTGCCAAGGCCACCACTGCCCAGCCTTCCCCTGGACAGTTGGCAGCCCTGGGGGGCAGTGGTGTGGGGGTGGGGTGGTGCCTGGGGAGGCAGCATGGTAGGGGTTGGTTGGGAAGGACCTCCAAAGCTCACAGCTGGGTTGGGAAGGCTCTCCAAGGTCCACATCTGGACCTTCACC
>JAAWVA010000754.1:0-18369 GCA_015227895.2 Colaptes auratus | reverse complement strand
GGAAAGAAAACCACAGCTAGCTCAGTCGGAAAAGCAGATGAAAGCTATATTACAGGCATAAATGGAATGCAATGAATATATACACAAATATACAATATTTACAATAATACAGAAATACACAACAATGAACACAATGCAGAAAACCTTTTCCCTCCAGCCGGCCAGGGGGGTTCCCTGAACCCCCCTCTCTCCCTCCCCACCTTCCCTTTTCCCAAAAAGGGTTAGAGAGAGAGAGAAAGGCAATTAAGGAAAAAAATTCTGTTAGCTAAAAGCACATGCAAAATTAGTTCTTATCTGGTTAGCTGTTAACTCAAGGCCGTTCCTGCTTCAGAAAGAGAGAAGCCGTCCAGCCCACAGGACAGAGAAGCACAGACTGCACCCAGCCTGAACCCAGACCAGACACAGACTGAACCAACAGAACCCAAACTCAAAACTGCACCCTACAAGCCACCAATGAAATTAGTTTAGACTATCTTGTTTTGTTCAAATATCAAAAACATTCAGCCAGAGGTTCAGCAACTGTCTCTTTCTTAAAGACATAGCCTCAACCGGTCACAATCACTCTTCTAAACAATTTCATTGGCTGTTCATACTGTCCATCCAATCTAAAACAATATCTACAATTTGCAAGTAAAGTTCATAGTCCATTCCGGCTATCCTCAGGTGTAGATGATTCAGAAGTCCAAGAAACAAGAAAAATGGAAAACAGTTTGTCTCTTCGCAGACGAAGCGAAGAAAAGGGAAACAGGGGAAACAGGGACTCTCAGTTGACTCAGGGCTCTCAGGGTTCTCAGGGTTCGTGCACCGTGGATTCCTCAAGGATTCTTCCTTTGGGCGATGTAGCTGTACAACACTCTGAAATTAAACTCTTTCAGCTAAAGTTAGATTTCTTTGTGGAATACACTGAATTTCACCATTCTCTTGCATTATACCAATAAGTGTGACCCGGACCTTCAGCTGAAACCACCCCTCGGACAGGTTTAGCCTCTCCTGAGGGAGAAAATACCCAAACAGTTTTACCTAACAGATTCTTTTCTCTAACAACAGGAACTCTATCACCTTCTACTTTCTGTAGCAGATCTGAGTGTGCAGGTCCAGCTCGGTTCACTGAACCTCTACTATTACCAGCCAGGTTGCTTGTGCTAAATGCTTTTCCCAGTTTTTCAAAGATCCACCCCCATGGCTTTAAGAGTGGTCTTCAGCAAACCGTTGTAGCGTTCAATCTTCCCTGCAGCTGGTGCATAGTAGGGAATGTGGAATATCCACTCAATGCCGTGCTCTTTGGCCCAGCTCTTTACAAGGTTGTTTTTGAAATGAGTTCCGTTGTCTGACTCAATCCTCTCTGGAGTTCCGTGTCTCCACAGGATTTGTCTCTCCAGACCAAGAATGGTGTTGCGTGCAGTTGCATGTGGAACTGGATAAGTTTCCAACCATCCAGTGTTTGCCTCTACCATAGTAAGCACATACTGCTTACCAGAACGAGAACGTGGTAGAGTGATGTAGTCAATCTGCCAAGCTTCACCATACTTGTACTTGGACCATCTGTTCACCATACCATAAGGGCTTAAGTCGCTTTGCCTGCTTAATAGCAGCACAAATGTCACAGTCATGGATGACTTGTGTGATAGCATCCATGGAAATGTCTATGGATCTGTCACGTGCCCACTGGTAGGGCATCTCTGCCTTGATGTCCTGACGAATCGTGAGCCCACCGAGCTAAGAATATCTCACCTCGGTGTTTCCAGTCGAGATCAAGATCAGAGTCCATGTCTACTTGAGAAACTCTTGCAGCTAGATCTGCCTGATGGTTGTGTTGCTGTTCCTCAGTAGCTTTGCTCTTAGGGATGTGAGCATCAATGTGTCTCACCTTCACTGGAATTCTCTCGATTCGATCAGCAATGTCCTGCCACAGGTCAGCTGCCCAAATAGGCTTTCTTTTCTCTGCCAACCACTCTTTTTCCAGTTCTTTAGCCAACCCCACAGAGCATTGGCTACCATCCATGAGTCGGTGTAGAGATAAAGCTTTGGCCACCTCTCACGTTCAGCTACGTCGAGAGCTAGCTGGACAGCTTTACCTCTGCGAACTGACTGGATTCTCCTTCTCCATCCTTTGCCTCTGCAACTCGGCGTGTTGGACTCCACACTGCAGACTTCCACCTTCGCTTGTTCCCGACAAGACGACAGGAACCGTCTGTGAACAAAGCATATTCTTTTCATCATCAGAAAGGTCATTGTAAGGAGGAGCTTCCTCAGCACGAGTTACTCTCTCCTCTGGAGGTTTAGTGCAGTTGGTACCTTCAGGCCAACTTGAGATCACCTCCACCAGACCAGGTCTTTCAAGATTTCCCATTCGAGCTCTCTGTGTTATCAGAGCCATCCACTTAGACCAGGTGGAAGTCTGTTGCATGATGTGGTGTGGAACCTTTGCCTTTGAACATCCAATTCAAAACTGGTAATCTGGGAGCTAGAGAAGTTGTGATTCAGTTCCAATCACTTCAGAAGCTGCTTTTACTCCTTCATAGGCAGCTAGAATCTCTTTCTCTGTTGGAGTATAATTAGCCTCTGAACCTCTGTAAACTCGACTCCAGAAACCAAGAGGTCGTCCAAGTGTCTCACCTGGAGCTCTTTGCCACAAGCACCAGGTTGGACCATTGTCACTTGCAGCCGTGTACAAAATGTTCTTAATGTCTGGACCATCTCGGACAGGTCCCAGACCCATTGCTTGAACCACCTCTTGCTTTATCTGGTCAAAAGCTGCTTGTGTTCAGGTCCCCAGGGTGGAATTGTTTCTCTTTCGAGTCACATCATACAGAGGTTTCACAATCTGACTGTATCCAGGAATGTGCAGTCTCCACAATCCCACTATCCCCAAGAAACGTAGAGTTTCTTGCTTGTTCATGGGATTGCCATGGTAGAGACTCTATTTACCACATCCACTGGAATGTGTCGGCGTCCATCCTGCCACCGCACTCCCAGAAACTGGATCTCTCTGGTAGGTCCTTTCACCTTGTCTTGCTTGATGGCAAAACCTGCATTCAGAAGAATGTCAATGACTTTGTTACCTTTCTCGAAGACTTCCTCAGCAGTTTTACCCCAGACGATGATATCGTCGATGAACTGGATGTGTTCTGGAGCACCACCTTTCTCCAGAGCCTCGTGGATCACTGCATGACAGATGCTGGAGCTGTGGATCCAGCCCATTGGCAATCTGTTGAAAGTGTACTGGATTCCTCTCCAGGTGAAAGCAAACTGAGGCCTGCATTCCTCTGCTATGGGAATAGAGAAGAAGGCATTAGCAATGTCTATGGTAGCATACCATTTGGCCTCTTTGGATTCCAGCTCATACTGGAGTTCCATCATGTCTGGTACTGCTGCACTCATAGGTGGAGTTACTTCATTCAGGGCTCGGTAGTCGACTGTCAGACGCCAGTCTCCATTCTGCTTTCGCACAGGCCACACTGGACTGTTGAAAGGGGAATGAGTTTTGCTGATGACTTTCTGACTCTCCAACTGACGAATCAGATTCTGAATGGGCAACAAAGAGTCAGGTTGGTTCTGTATGGTCTGTGATGCACAGTCTGAGAAGCAACCGGCAATTTAATGTCCTCAATCTTGTGTTGTCCCACAACTGCAGATTCATCAGAAAGATCAGGTCTAACAGACAGCTTCAGCTTTTGTCATCAACTTCTACAGATGCTACTCCAAAAGCCCATTTGTAACCTTTAGGGTCTTTGAAACGCCCTTCTCTCAGAAAATCAATTCCCAGAATACAAGGTGCGTCAGGTCCGGTCACAACTGTGTGCTTCCTCCACTGTTTACCAGTTAAACTTATATCAACCTCCACCTTGGTTAACTCTGAGATCCACCAGTGACTCCAGAATAGTTATAGCTTCTGATCCTGATAATTTGATGTCATCATGGTGCACTGAGCCCCTGTGTCAACCAAGGCCCTGTACTTCTGAAATTGTGAAGTGCCAGGCCACTGGATGGACACATCTCAATAGATTCTGTTATCTCTGTTACCCCTCTCCTCCCCTGGCGGGAGGCAGGGCACCCTAGTTATGGGGAACATGCCCACATGTGCAATGAGCACAGTGTGCAGTGTTAGAACTGGAGCCACTGTTGGAGCTACTAGAGTTGTCCTGGGGAACTGTGGAAGTAACAGCTACCCTTCTGGGATTGCTACCTCGGGCTCTGCCACTTTGCAGTTCCCTCAGCCTCCTGAAAAGATTAGCAGTTGGTTGACCATCCCATCTGTTCATGTTCTCACCAAACTGATCACGCAGAGTTATCCAAATACTTCCACGTGACTGCCTGGTGGTCTGCTTTGGTTGGATCTGTTTGGAATGACCTGTTTGGAATGACATCCTTGGAGGACGCCTATTCCTCACAGAGGAAACCTGTATCCATCTGGAGGAAGAATTGGAATTATCTCTCTGTGTCAATTGGGAAATGGTATTTTTAAATTCATCCTTCGGCTCTTTCATGCAATTCTTTATTCACCAGACAGAGTTTCAATGGCTGAAACCAACGAAACACGTGTCATGCTATCCTCCAATTGTCTCATTTGATCAGTGAATTGGCCAACCGTAGGAGAAGCTCCACCATAATTTCTTGCCACAATTCTGCTTGCCAGAATATTTGCATAGTTAGGAGGAGCAAGTTTGATGAGCTTTTTAGCAAGACCAGTTCCTACAGGAATTTCATCAGGATTCAGAGTCTCATGGCCACCATAGAGTACCTCTCTGACAGCAAATTCTCTCAGACGCTTAATTCCTTCCTCTATGGTAGTCCAGGGCTTAGGATTCCATGGAAGATCATCTCGGGAAGGATATCTCATGAGGGTTGCCATTAAAAGGCGTATCCACAGAGTAACCTTACCGAGAGTCCTGCCTAGATGTCTATCTATTCCATTATCCTTTGAGAGAGTTCCTAGTTGAGCTGCTGACTTGTCTCCAACCATTAGAGCTGGAGCACCTGTATCGTAGCATCTACCAAGCCAAGCTAGGATTGGCTCCTTATCTGCTCTGATGTAATCTTTACGCACATTCCGAAGCTCTTCTCTTGGGGAAGAACAGTCCAGAATATCATCTGACTCCTCCTCTTCCTCCTCTTCCTGAACTTGTTGCCCCATTAATTATTGTCACTCTCCTAAGAATCTCTTTAAGGTCAGGAGTACCACCTCTAGTTGTTCTGCTATCAGCAATTTGCCCTGCATTTCCATCCAGTGATGTTCTCAATAACTCAGCTATATCTTTAAGACAAATCTTCTCCTCCTCCTCAGCAGGGTCTCTTAAAGCAGAAGTTCCCTCACCAGCATCAGCTCCTGGGTCAGCTTGCTCTTTCCACTTCTTGTATTTATTGAGCCAAAAGAATCCCAGGCACCGATCATAGAGAAGCTGAATTCTTATACTTAAACCATAGATACAACTTACACATCAAGTATCTGCTTAAGCATCGAAAATCAATCCCAAGAGGTACTTGTAGATCAGTACCGAACAAATTGAAAAGACCAAATGCTCTAAAATCCAAAACACTTTCATCCTTGCAACTCCGACCTGAGCAGACAATAAATCAAGCAACTTTTGCTCTGCTTCTGGACAGCAATTATCCACGTGCCCACGTTGGGCGCCAATTAAAAATATGTGGTCGGGTGAGAAAGTTCCCTCCCCACACACAGGGAAAGAAACCACAGCTAGCTCAGTCAGAAAAGCAGATGAAAGCTCTATTTACAGGCATAAATGGAATGCAATGAATATATACACAAATATACAATATTTACAATATATACAGGAAAATACAGCAATGAACACAATGCAGAAAAACCTTTTCCCTCCAGCTGGCCAGGGGGGTTCCTGAACCCCCCTCTCTCCTCCCCACCTCCCCTTTTCCCAAAAAGGGTTAGAGAGAGAGAGAAAGGCAATTAAGGAAGGAAAATTCTGTTCGCTCAAAAAAAAAAGCTCATGCAAGAATTAGTTCTCTTATCTGGTTAGCTGTTAACTCAAGGCCGTTCCTGCTTCAGAAAGAGAGAAGCCGTCCAGCCCACAGGACAGAGAAGCACAGACTGCACCCAGCCTGAACCCAGACCAGACACAGACTGCACCAACAGAACCCAAACAAAACTGCAACCTACAAGCCACCAATGAAATTAGTTTAGACTATCTTGTTTTTGTTCAAATATCAAAACCATTCAGCCAGAGTGTCAGCAACTGTCTCTTTCTTAAAGACACAGCCTCAACTGGTCACAACAGCTCACTGGACATCTCTCTGGAGGCCATCTCACAGGTCATCCATGAGTGTGACATCTGTGCTGCCATCAAGCAGGCCAAGCGCATGAAGCCTCTGTGGTACGGGGGGAGATGGTTGAAATACAAGTACGGAGAGGCCTGGCAGATCGACTCCATCACCCTTCCTCAGTCTCACAGTGGCAAACAGCACCTAATGAGCATGGTGGAGGCAAGTACAGGCTGCCTGGAAACCTACCCAGTATCTCATACCACTGCCTGCAACACCATCCTGGGCCTAGAGAGACATGTCCTGCGGAGACACAGCACCCCTGGGAGGATTGAATGGGACAATGGAAGCCACTTCAAGAACCATCTCCTAAGGGACTGGGCAAAGGACCATGGCATTGAGTGGATTTACCACATCCCATACCATGCACCAGCTGCGGGGAAGGTCGAGCGCTACAATGGCTTGCTAAAGACCACCCTAAAAGCCATGGGGGGTGGAACCTTTAGGAACTGGGAAAGACACCTAGCTCAAGCCACTTGGTTAGTGACCAGCAGAGGAGCTGTGAACCCAGCTGGTCCTACCCAGTCCCACCTGCTGCCAACAGTGAATGGAGATGGAGTTCCAGTGATTGCTGAGAGAAACCTGCTGGGGAAGTCAGTGTGGGTTTCCCCTGCTGCTGGTGGGGGCAAACCAGCCCTAGGGGTGTTCTCTGCTGAGGAGCCTGGTCACAGCTACTGGCTCATGTTAGAAACTGGGGACATTCAGTGTATCCCACAGCGGAACGTGACTCTGGCTGAGAGGGGATGAACTCAGAGGGGCAACACACATCAATGTATTGTAGTCACTGTGTGAATAGTTATAAGGTCTTCTAAGTTTTCCCTCCTAGTTTAATACCAGCCTAACATCCAGGACTCAACATAAGCACACTGCACACAATCCAGAGAGCTCCTGCATCATCTCATGCACCTATTGCTAATGTCCCTACAGCAACAGTCTGCTCCTGAGTTTTTTCTTTCCCTTTCAAAGAGAGACTGATTCCTGATTCTTCTCCACATCCCTGCCCAGCTCAAGCACCACCTACACTGACCAGCACCAGAGAGGGAGAGACTGCTCTGAGAGAGAGAGAGCTGGGATAAAGTAGGACTTGCATTGAGGATTCAAATACCACCCGTCAAGATTGGGTGAAGGGGCTGTGACTCCAAATTATTTCTTGGTAGATTTGCTCCTTCCCTTTTGTTTTCTTTTCCTCTCTCTATTGGGAAGGAGGAGGGGGGAGTGGGGGACTCAGCCTTGCCCCCATCTGAGCTCTAAAGTTCCAGTTCAGGCTCAAACTACCACACTTGCTTAGGAGAAAGTGAAGCAGAAAAGGCCATGGTAAACATCTCTTCTTTTCCAGTCCTCTGGAACAGGACTGCAGGTGCAGGATCAGCTTCCCAGGGAGCAGTGAAACAGGTTGCAGAAACAGCTGCTCAGGAGGGAATGGCTCCAGGCATGGCCTTTGCCTCAGAAGGAGGAGTGGGCACAGCACTGAACACAAGCTGTTGTGTTTCCATGGATCAGAGAAGAAGGACATTCATAGACATGGGTGAGAGATGGGAACAGAGCAGGATTGTGCAGGAAGGAGGAGCCAGCACAAGTTCTGCACCAGGAGGGTTAGTGGAACACTGGAACAGGTTGCCCAGGGAGGTGGTTGGGGCCCCATCCCTGGAGATATGAAGGTGAGGCTTGACAGGGCTCTGGGCAACCTGATCTAGTTGAGGATATCCCTGGGGAAGATTGGACAAGATAACCTTTGGAGGTCCCTTCCAGCCCAGCCCATTCTATGATCAGTGAGATATGGGAACCAAGCAGACTCTGCATGAAGTGCAAAAGGAAGACACCAGCTGGGGCTTCTCAGAGCTCTGGGCCTGGCTATGGTTGTGGATTCCTGCCTTGGGCTTCAGTCTCCAGAAGTTGGTTGGAGCACTAACCCTGAGCTTGTTCCCCTTTGTTTGCATGGCTGTTGTAGTGCAGGGCATGTGTGAGTGCTGGTCTGCTTCAGGGAGCAGAAGAGGGGACAGCAAGGAGCTCTCTGGGAAGAGCTGGGGCAAATGTCACTTTCAAGAGCAGGCCCTAAGCCTCTGTATTCTCCTAAGCTCCCATTTCAAGGACCAGGCCTGAGGTCTGTCTGCATTTCATAGAGCAATATTGAGCAACCCTTTACTGAGGTTCTTTTCAACATTCCAAACACCCTGGGATGAAGCAAACCCTGCACTCGGGGAAGAAGGCCAACTGCAGCTGGGCTGTGGCAGGAGGAGTGTAGCCAGCCAGACACAGAAGTTGTCCTCCCCCAGACTCAGCACTGCTATGGCCACAGGTGGATGCTTGGTGTCTGGCTTTGGGTATGTCCAGACTGAATGAATGGAGAGGAAATGGATAAACTGCAAAGGAGATCTGCCAGGATGGAGACTGACATCTCTGTGGAGAGGCTGAGGGACCTGGGCTGATTCAGCCTGGAGAATGGAGGCTCAGGGCACTGCCAGAGCAGTGTGCACATGGCTGAAGAGTGTCTTCAGATAGGATGGAGCTCTTCTGGGGAGTGGGAAGAGACCAAAAACCTCCACAAAGTGCAGCTTGGAAGGTTCAGAGTGGAGATGAAGAAAAGAAATGTCCCTCAAAGGGCAGAGCTGCTATGCATGAGGCCATCCAGAGGGGTCAGGAAATGGCAGGGAGAGCTGAGAGAGCTCAGTGAAGGGATGGAAATAGCAGGGGGAGAGTTAGATGAGGAAGCAAGATTGGTGTCAGCAGCCTGGAGGGAAAGAGCTGCAGGCATGGGACAGTGTAGGAGAGGCTGCAGTAGGGATGGCCAAGGGGTCTGGCAAGGCTGGGAGGCCAAACAGCACCAAGGTCTTTGTCCCCTTGGCTCTGGCAGTTGCCTCTGCACCAAGGCCTGTGAGGAGAAACTTTGCTTTGAGGCTTTGAGGTTCTTCTATTCCAAGGGCAGTGGTCAGGGCTTGGCCTTTCTGCTTCCTAGACAAAAAGCAAGTTTTTCTGCCCTGCACTTTGCCTTTGTCTCCCTGCAATCCTGGCCTCTAACAAGCTGCTCTAAGGAGTCCCTGGGGAGCCTTTGTCAGTACACAAGCCTCAGGGAGGCCAATCAGTGCTTCAAGGGACTTTGGAGTTTTCTTCTGCCTTGGACTTCTTGAGAAGCTTCTTGTCAGTACCTTGGCAGAGTCTGCTGGCAGTACCTAAGGATGATGGAATCAGCCCCAAATACTCCATGGGGCTCATTAAATACTGCTGAACATCTCATTATTGCCAAGGTTTCTGCAGCTCATTGGAGAGGTTTTTAGTGCACAAAGCGTCTGGTTTTTAAAGGTACATTTCATTCCTTTTCAGCAGGAGTTGTCTCTTGCAAGCAAACCACAGCAAAACCTGACAAGGTCCTACCTGCTCACTGCTCATCCTCACTCCACATGCCCCCAGCAGAGCCCTGAGCCACAGATGAGGGACAGGATCTGCCTTGCCAGGGGCTGGGGGTCAGGGCTTGGCCTTTTCATCAATGAATCCCCTCCAGTTTGCTCAGCAGCAGAGCCACCTTGAGCTGCTTGTCCTGACCTCTCAGCACTGCCTCAGGTCTCTGCTCTCACCACAGCCTGGAGGTGCTTCAGTGCTTCCAGTGATGCTTCCCTTGCATCCACTCTTTCCTCCTGCTCTAAGCAGACCCTGGGGATCCTTTCCCAGTATGCTTCACTGGGACCCATTAAGAGTAGAAGAAACTTCAGAGTGGAATCTGACTTTGACTTCTGGAGAGGTTCATCAGCTTCCTCTCAGTCCCTGAGGTTTACAGGGCACCAAAAGCCACCAGAGGAGTTATTAAAACACCTTGGGCTGGTCCTCTATGGCCCTATTGGGCCAGACTCCTGGGCTGGAAGGAGCTGCTGGCAAGCAGGCACACTGCAGGAGACAGCTCTGGCCAGGAGCAGCTCCTCTGCACAGCACAGCAGGGCTGAGGTCACTGCCAGAGGATCTCAGGGAGATGAGGAAGGCAGAGAGAGCTTCAATCTGTCCAGGACTGGGAGGGTTACTGAGAGCTCACTGGAGGAGAAGTCACTGCAAACCCTGACACAGTGAGGCTGTGGGGGCAGGACACTGCAGCTGGAGCTCCTGGAGGCATCTCCATCTCGACTGCAGATGCTCAGCTGAAGGCTCCTGGAGTGTGCACACAGAAGGAGGACCAAAGCCCTTCAGTTCCATCCTGTGAGCAGCAGTGAGCAGAGCTGGGGAAGGAGAAGGCTTCACCCCAGCCCCTCTGCCTTTCTCTCTTCCTTCACTGTCTCTGCAGCACTGCAGGCCTGCTCCCTGTTCCTCCACCTCTCCATGGGTGTGGTGGTTTTAGGCAATGCCTTTGAAATGTAGTTACAGATTTTGAGCAGAAAAGTAGAAACACAATAATAGATCACTCTTGGGTGTGAAAAGGAAAGAAAAGATTCTTCTAAACAAATTCATTGGATAAATCTCTGGAATCAGAGGAGCTGTACCATAACAATTCTCTCTCTCTCTTCTGATCTCAGCTGTTTTGCTTTGCTGGGGAGAGGTCACCTGCTTTGGCTGCCTTGGCTAAGTCTATCCCACTGCTTTTTTTCTCTCTCCACTCCTCCTTTCTCTCTTGGTACATGGGGGTAGGGGTTAGGGGCAGAGGACCAGGGTGGGGTTTGTGTCATGTGGTAATGTAAATACCTGTCTCATATGGTCACTCCTGTATGTTCTGTACCTGTTCATTGCATTCCATTGTAGAGTGTAGCTCTTGCTTGTCAACACAGCTTCATTTGCTCTCTAACTGATCTGCTTTGGCAAAGTAATGGTGGGGGGAAATTTCAACCCACCACAATGGGACTCTTGTTCTCTGGGATTGGGCTGTTGGTCATTTGCTGTTCTGACACCAGAGGAATCCTCATGGCAATTCTGGGTCACTGCTGCATATGAAGTCGTGGTGAACCATCACTGGTTGGTAGTGATGGGGACTTAGCTGATCCACTCCTCCTGCAGCTGAGGGAGAAGGGTTACAATGAGACTGAGAGAAGTGTGCCCTAACTTGTCACTGCCTTTCCCTCCTTGCACAGGTCTCCATGGCCAGAGGCAGCAGATGGCCAACAGCAGCTCCATCACCACTTCCTCCTCCTGCCATTCCCAGGCACAAGGCAGCTGCAGCTTGCACTTCTGCCTCTTCTGGCCATCTACTGGCTGCCCTGCTGGGCAATGGCCTCATCATCACCACCATAGCCTGGGACCACCACCTCCACACCCCCATGTACTTCTTCCTCCTCAACCTCGCCCTCCTGGACCTGGGTGCCATCTCCACCACAGTCCCAAGTCCATGGCTAATTCCCTGTGGGACTCCAGGACATCTCCTATGCAGGATGTGCTGTGCAGGTCTTTTTCTTTTTCCTCTTGATTGTAGGTGAATATTTCCTTCTCACCACCATGTCCTACGATCGCTATGTTGCCATCTGCAGACCCTGCACTATGAGACCCTCCTGGGCAGCAGAGTTTGTCTCCACCTGGCAGCAGCTGCCTGGGGCTGTGGCTTTCTCACTGCTCTGCTGCACACAGCCAATACATTTCCCTGCCCCTCTGCCAGGGCAATGCTGTGGACCAGTTCTTCTGTGAAGTGCCCCAGATCCTCAAGCTCTCCTGCTCCACATCCTACCTCAGGGAACTTTGCTTCTTGTGGCCAGTGCCTGTTTAGCAGCTGTCTGTTTTGTGTTGATTGTGGTGTCCTATGTGCAGATCTTCAGGGCAGTGCTGAGGATCCCCTCTCAGCAGGGACGCCACAAAGCCTTTGCCACCTGCCTCCCTCACCTGGCTGTGGTCTCCCTTTCTCAGCACTGGCTTCTTTGCCTACCTGAAGCCCTCCTCCATCTCCTCCCCATCCTTGGACCTGGTGGGGTCAGTTCTGCACTCAGTGGTGCCTCCAGCAGTGAACCCTCTCATCTACAGCCTGAGGAACCAGGAGCTCAAGGCTGCCTTGAGCCAACTGATCCGTGGATGCTTTGAGAAGCAATAAACTTCAGAGCAGTTCTGATGTCACTCAGAGAGGCCCAGCTGGCTTCTGTACTCTGTGGTTGTGGTGTTTTGCTCTTTATAAATCTCTTATCTCTTTTCTAACACATTCTCTGCTCTGTTGACCAAGACTTTGTGCATCAGGATCTCTGCTCTTTGTTTGGTTAAAAAAGCCAAAACCTTTTTCTTCCTGAGATCTTCCCCCAGGAGTTCTCTGGGAGCTTCAGGTCCTGTGCAGATTGGGGGAGGAAGGAGTCCAAGCACTGCCAGAGAACACCAGCTCCTGAATTCCCAGGGCTGTTCGCTTTCTACTTCCAGCCTTTCCTGTGTCAGTCCAAGGCATGAATGCTGTGGCAGTTTTGTCAGGGTTCTCCTGTTTGGCAGTCCTGTTACCACAGGCAGGGACAGGCCATGGGAACTACTGTGAGCTGTTCCACAAAGACAGATGATTGCTCAAGGCAGAGTCTGAAGGCTTAGGGCTTCATCCAAAGTTTCTCTCCAGAGCAGGTCCAAAGAAGCGTCCCAGGGATGCAAACAGCAAGGAACAGCTCAAGCGTGAGTGTGCAGGGCTGAAGCACACAGCAGTGTCCTACACAGACAGGCTGCAAGAGGCCTGAAAGAGCAGCAGAGCAGGCTCTGATCTGTGTCTCTGTTCACTGCACAGCCTGGGGAAGCTGTCCCAGGGTAATCATCCTGCTCTAGCCACTCACCACCACCATTTCCACCACTGGTCTCTCTCTCCAGCTTTCAAAGTTTCTTTGTCCCCTAGTTGCAGGTCACAGGATCAGGAGGTCAGCAGTGGCTGCTGGCATTGCACAGATGAGATGCAAGCAAACTCCTGGCCAAGCTGGCAGCCCATGGCTTGGACAGAGCACACTGCATTGGGTTAGGAACTGGCTGGAGGGCCGAGCCCAGAGAGTGGTGATGAATGGCGCCACAGCCAGCTGGCGGCCTGTCACTAGTGGTGTGCCCCAGGGATCGGTGCTGGGCCCCATGCTCTTCAACATCTTTATTGATGATCTGGATGAGGGCATTGAGTCCATCAGCAGTAAATTTGCGGACGACACCAAGCTGGGGGCAGGAGTGATCTGCTGGAGGGCAGAGAGGCTTTGCAGAGGGACCTCAACAGCTGGACAGATGGGCAGAGTCCAAGGGCAGGAGATTGAACACAGCCAAGTGCCAGGGCTGCACATTGGCCACAGAAACCCCATGCAGTGCTACAGGCTGGGGTCAGAGTGGCTGGAGAGCAGCCAGGTAGAGAGGGACCTGGGGGTACTGGTTGATGGGAGGCTGAACATGAGCCTGCAGTGTGCCCAGGCAGCCAAGAAGGCCAATGGCATCCTGGCCTGCATCAGAAACAGTGTGGCCAGCAGGAGCAGGGAGGTCATTCTGCCCCTGTACACTGCACTGGTTAGGCCGCACCTTGAGTCCTGTGTCCAGTTCTGGGCCCCTCAGTTTAGGAAGAATGTTGTCTTGCTGGAGCATGTCCAGAGAAGGGCAACAAAGTTGGTGAGGGGTTTGGAACACAAGCTGTATGTGGAGAGGCTGAGGGAGCTGGGGTTGCTTAGCCTGGAGAAGAGGAGACTGAGGGGTGACCTTCTTGCTCTCTACAACTACCTGAAGGGAGGTTGTGGACAGGCAGAGGTTGGTCTCTTCTCCCAGGCAGCCAGTACCAGAACAAGAGGACACAGTCTCAAGCTGCACCATGGGAGGTTTAGACTGGATGTTAGGATGAAGTTCTATACAGAGAGAGTGATTGCCCATTGGAATGGTCTGCCCAGGGAGGTGGTAGAGTCACCATCATTGGAGGTATTCAGGAGGAAACTTGATGGGGTACTGGGTGCCATGATCTAGTTGTTTAGGTGGGTTGGATTGGTTGCTAGGTTGGACACGATGATCTTGAAGGTCTCTTCCAACCTGGTTTTTATTGTATTGTATTGTAAGCATGGCCATGGTGGTGGGGTGAGAGGAACCTGAGTGAGCACAAACACCACCAGGTTGCTGGGGTACCAAGGCACTGGAAGAGTGAGGAGCCTCCCATCCTCTGGCAGGGGCAGCAGAAGGCCAGGGACACTCTGCCTGCTGCAGTGTAGAGCTTGAGTGAGGGATGGGGAAAGACTCTGTCTGAACATCCTGAGGTGCAGAAGCAGTTCATGAGGCCAGCTCAGGTGTGGACACCTGACATTTCTGTGTGTGACTGCAGAACAAACGTCCCTTCCCAGGGAGATTCCTCTCAGGCTCATTGCAAATGTGCTGTCTGCTCACATCAGCCTTCCTGGGCTGTGCCCTGAAATGTGCACAGAGCCAGCAGAGAGGTTCTGGTTCCTTGGAAAAGGCATCTTCAGGAAGGCCAAGGAGGCTGGGGCAAACTCCAGGCTGGTCACCTCAGCACAGTCGTGGTGCTGGGTCAAAAGTGATAGGTCAGACTCTCCTGCAGCCATCTGCAGGCCCTTGCAGGACAAGAGAGAGATCATCAAACCTGTCTGGGCAGGAGCAAGAAGGGGATGCTTTGTGCCTGGACCTAAGTCAGGCCTTTGCCATGACCTCCCATGATCTCTGTAGAGCCAGACTGGGGACAGCAGGACTGAGGAAATGGATGAGGTGTTGGGTGGGAAGGTGAGTGGTGGATCAAGCCAAATGTCACCAGAGCAGACTTCTGCTGGCAGCCACTTCCCAGTGGCATCCCTCAGGGCAAGCCTTGGGCCAGCACTGTGCAATCTCTTCATCAGCTCCCTGCACCTTCTGACCCAGGGCCTCTGCAGCTTCCTTGGGGATGAGGCCAAACTGGCACAGGCCTTGAGCACTCGACCTTCCCCACAGCTGGTGCATGGTATGGGATGTGGTAAATCCACTCAATGCCATGGTCCTTTGCCCAGTCCCTTAGGAGATGGTTCTTGAAGAGGTTCATTGTCCCATTCAATCCTCCCGGGGGGCTGTGTCTCCACAGGACATGTCTCTCCAGGCCCAGGATGGTGTTGCGAGCAGTGGCATGAGGTGCTGGGTAGGTTTCAGCCACCCTGTAGTTGCCTCCACCATGGTCAGTAGGTGCTGTTTGCCACTGTGAGACCCAGGAAGGGTGATGGACATAAGGCATCCAGACCTCCTCTCAGCACACACTGTGCTCTCTCCCAGCACAACTGGACCCATCCCAGTTCCTCTGCAACCTCTTCTTGTAGAAATCAGATCTCATGTTCCCTTCCAGTCTAGACTGGGCCATGTGCCAACACAAACTGCTTTGCTTTTGCCCCTCCCAGTTCAGACTTGGCTCTCAGCCACAGCTAACTTGCTCCCCTGTCCCACTCCCAGTACAGACTGGGCTCCCTCCCGGTACTAACAGGACCTCCTATTGCCTGCTAGTAAAGTCTTGGACACCTCCCAGTAAAAGCTGACCCCACAGCCTCTCCCAGTAACACTGGGCCTTGTCCCAGTGCACTCTGAAACCCTAATTCTGTCCCAGTACAGGCTGGGCCCTTCCTGTCCAAACTGGATCCCTGCAGTTTGGGGCTCCCCAGGTCAAGAGAGACAGAGATCTGCTGGAGAGAGTCCAAGAGAGGCTAGGAGGATGAGGAAGGGACTTGAGCATCTCTGTGGCCAAGCCACTCTCCATTATTGACCTGGAGTCCTGGCTCACTGGGAGGTCCCAGGTATTGGAGAGGAGTAAATGTGACACCCAGCTGCAAGAAAGGAAGAAAGGAGGATCCAGGAAACTAGAGCTGGCAGTGTGAGCTGGGTAGCAGGGCAGGGCCTGGAGCAGAGCATCTCCAGCACCATTACATGACCTGGAGAGGACAAGCAGGGGATCAGGCCCAGTCAGCATGGGTTAGGAAGGGCAGGTCCTGCCTGACCACCTGATCTCCTTCTCTGGCAGGATGAGTGGCTGTTGGATGAGGGCAAGGCTGTGGCTATTGTCTGCCTAGACTTCCAAAGCCTTTGGCACTGCTCCCACAGAATTCTCCTGGGCAAAGTGGCTGCTCCTGGCTTGGATGAGCAATGCTCTGCTGGATACAGCCCTGGCTGGGTGGAAGGGCCCAAAGAGTGGTGGTCTGTGGAGTTCAATCCAGCTGGTGGCAACTGTGAGTCCCAGCTGTGCCTCGAGCTATCAGCATGTCTTGCAGTAAGACCATTGGTCTGTTCGCTACACCATTAGCCTGAGGATTATATGGGGTAGGGAACACTCCTTAATTCATTCTCCTTGCACCAGCCTTGCACTGTGCTCACTGTGAAGTGTGATCCATTGGCACTTTGGACACACTCAGCACAGGTAGAATGCTGAACCATTCTCCAGAGCTGCAATCCTTTGAGCTCCTGTGGCAGTGCTGAGAGCTGTGGCCATGGCTCAGCCTGGAACCACTTCTGCTCCTACCAGGATATAACTTTTCCCAGGAGAGGTCTTCCAAGGGCCAACATAATCAATTTGCCAGGGACTCCACAGAGTCTTGTTGTGTCTGATCTGTGGGGCAGAGGCTTGGTTTGGGTGGTTGGCCTTAAGCCTTACCCAACATTGTGGACAAGCTGCAAGAATTGTTTCAAGTGTTTCAAACTGACCTCCCTTGAGCCTGGCACTCAGAATAGAGGTTGGCCTTCCTGGGTGGCCTCTTCTCATGTGCAGCCACTCAGCCAATCTTGTTCAATCTTCCCTTCATTGTTCACCACAGGAATTCTTGCTGGGTGATCTGCCTGCTGGTCCATTTTGCAGCAGCTCTTCCCTTCTGTGCATGGCCTTTGACCCTCCTACCTTTGAGGGTCTTGAGTGACCTATTCTCAGAGTCATTGTCAGTCTCCAGCTCTCCAGATTGATTCCCCTGACACATCCATTCAGTGGCACCCTTGGAGGCCTGCACATGAATCGGGTGAATAGCAGGGGCACCATTCTACACCTTCCTCTGCCACAGTCTTCCCAGTGCCAGCCTCCAGCACTGCAGCTTTCTGTTGCCATTTGCATCCCACACAGTGGGTGGAGGTCAGCTGAGAACCACACTCCTCCTGCACTTGAGTCTGTGATCAGCTCAGCTGCTGCCTTAGTTGCAGACAGTTCATAGGGCAGGCCTAACAGCACTGTGTCTGCAGTCCAGGCTGTGGTAGGTTGGAAACTTTTGCTGGAGCCTTTTCATTTTCCAGTGAGTGTCCAATGAGCAGCATTGCAGCCAAGAAAGACAAGGCAAAAAGAAGACATCAGGAATCTGATCAAGATCCATTCCTGGCAGCCCTGGAGCTTGCTTCTCATCAGGGGGTCCTTGTCTTCCTTACCACCAGGCATGGGCACAGGGTCCTTGACAGGAAGTGTATTCCTTTTCCCATGCAACTCTCCCCCAGTGTCTGGGGGTCTCCTTGGGGTCTGAATTGAAACTCTCACAGCTCCCATGACAGACACATGCTTTAGCACCTCCCAGTCCAGGCTGGATCCTAGGATGCCCTCCCAGTCCAGCCTGGGCCCCTCCATCCTCTCTCCTCAGTCCCCTGCTCCAATGCAGTGCAGCTGAGCCAATCCTTCACCTCACCCCTTACACCTCAGCCCCTCCCAACCCACTCCTGACCCTGACTCTGCCCCCATTGCTCATCCTGGCTCCAGCCTTACCCTTGCATTTCATAGTTTCATAGTGTCCAGTTAGGTTGGAAGGACCACAAGGATCATCTAGTTCCAACCCCCCTGCCATGGGCAGGGACACTCTACCCTAATCAGGCTGGACAGAGCCTCGTCCAGCCTGTCTTAAACACCGCAAGGGACAGGCCTCAAACCACTCCCTGGACAACCATTCCCGCTTCACCACTCTCACGGTGAAGAACTTCCTCACATCTAGCCTGAATCTCCCCACCTCCAGTTCATCCCATTCCCCTAGTCCTATCCACTCCCTGATAGTCTGAAAGTCCCTCCCCAGCCTTCTTTAGGCCCCTTCAGATACTGGAAGGCCACAATGAGGTCACCTCGGGCCTTCTCTTCTCCAGGCTGACGCCCCAACTCCTTCAGTCTGTCCTCATAGGAGAGTGCTCCAGCCCTCTGATCATCCTCGTGGCCTTCTCTGGACACGCTCCAGCACCTCCAGATCCTCTTGTAATAGGGGCTCCAGAACTGGACGCAGTACTCCAGTGGGGTCT
>JAAWVA010000753.1:0-18371 GCA_015227895.2 Colaptes auratus | reverse complement strand
GTGCCATGCATTAAAAGAGTGGGATGTCTGATCCATCTGTGAAGGGAGAATGTGATGAAGCACTGCAGAGATCAGTGGCTGAGCCAGGCAGAGGCCGGTAGCATTATATGAAAAGTACCCTGTAGAGAGTACTCATGCTTCTGGTCACAGGTGACACTAAAACTGGCAGCAATGAAAGCAGGCTGGCACTGCAAAGCTTTCTCAAATGTGTAGGTACCTTTGTTCCATTCTCACAGAAATTGCACCTCTAACAGACTGTTTAATTTTTTGGGTGGCTAATTCAACTTCTGTTCTGGGCACTGGAACAGGCTGCCCAGGGAGGTGATAAAGTCATCACCCCTGGAGGTCTTTAAAAGACATTTGGATGAGGTGCTAAGAGATGGGGGCTGACACCTGCGTACAGGGAGATGCTAGGTTATGGTTGGACACCATGATCTTAATGTCTTTCCCCACCAGGTGATTCTATGATCCTATGTACCCATGACACCCAGAGGAGAGACCATGTTGATAACTGAGAAGGACAAAAATAGGCTGTAGGATTCAGGCACAACTCTCAGTCTGCTTTGGAAGCTGATGGGAGAGTTTCCACAGGCTTCAAAGTGTGTTGGGTCAACACTCAACATCTTGTAAGAGCAGATCTCTGCACAACACCAAAACAATCAGGTACAGGCTCTAAGTACAAAGATGTCCAGCTCTAAATCTAGAGATCTCATTTCCAGCATCAAAGAATAGCTGGTTTTTGAGGCCTCATACATCTGAGCAGCTTCACAGAAATGCATTATTTCTGAAAACAGGCACTTAACTCCTATGGTGGGATATACACAAGCAAGTTTAGAAACTTCACTGTAAGGCAGTAAACACAAAGGAAAGCAAGCATGCAAAAATTCAAGGGGAGGAATGGGTGTCCAGAGGAGAAAGTCCTCTAGTGTGAGGGTGTTGGAACACTGGAAGAAGCTACAGAGAGGTTGTGGAGTCTCCTTCTCTGGAGAGATTCCAGAACCACCTGAACATTCTGATACTGAGGACGCTGTTGAGGGTGACCCTGCTTTAGGAAGGGCATTGCACTAAATGCTCTCTAGAAGTCCATTCCAACCCCTACCATGCTGGGATTCTGTGTGATTCTGTGATTTCCATTCTGCTGGTGCAATCCACCTCAGCTATGCCAAGTAGTACTCATTCTCTAACCTCTGTGTGATATTTGTCTGTCCTCTTAAATCCATGGAAATACTGTCAGAATATTACGGTTTTTAGTGGAGAAGCACTACACATCTACAAAGCTTAAAGTCAATATAATCCCAAAGACACCAGATTAAAATGTTGCAGTGGAGCTTCGTCATGTTCTTCTTTGGGTAGCTGAGTTAACTATTATGGCCTTCATCCATGAAATGCCTTCCCCAAGCCAAGAAAAGCAGCCCACTGACATCAGTTCACTGTGCATCTGTCTATGCACAGATCAGATTGCCAGACTGGAGGCCTGAAGTGGTCTTAAAACAAACCTAGATGATGGTCTTACACGAGACTTCTTCCTCAGCCCAGTGAAAAATCAATGGGGCTGTTGGATGGAATGAAAAATTATTCACATCTGAGAATGGGGAATTTCCATTCTGACCTTTTGCGTTCCACATGGTTTGTGTGTTCACCTATTGAAAATGCAATGTAATTTTATACTTTATAGTTTGAATCATATAGAATCAGCATAATTTATGCAGGATCCCACATGCCTGTTAAGTAGTCAGAATGCTTTTCATGAGGAGAAAGCGTCTACAAACACAGATCTGAGATATCTATATGTGTATGCGTGCAACGAGCAGACCAAATTTACTGAGAATAACTTACTGGGAAGAAACTCTTCTAGCTGTGACATTTTACACCAGTTTTCAGAACACAGGAGGACCATTTTTCTACATATCAATAATTAAGAGGGTTTTTTTTAAATTCATTTCATTCCTCTTCCTGTTTTTTGTTGTTTTGGGTGTGTTTTCTTTTCCCTGTAAACACAAAATTGAAGCTTGCTGGGATGATGGGGAAACATCCTGTGGTTTCTAAAAGGCCAAGCTCAGCATTGTAATATGACACAGGAGCATGCAGTGGAGTGATGTTTGAGAACCTGCAGCCAGGGGAGTGTGTGCTGGGAGCAGGAACCAGTCTGGGTTGCAAGACACATGTTGTGGTGTGTATAGATTGGTGTGTGAAAGATGAGCCCTCCCAGCCCTTCCATCACCATGGCTGTGATTAAAACATCACCTGCCTGGGATGGAGCACAAGGTGTGCCCAGTCTGCAGGCAGCTGCCAATCTTTCAGCTGGCTGATTTGCAGGCTGAAGTGGGGGGACACATCCCTGTTTTCAGTGTGCAGGTGAAACGATCATGCTCTGGCAAAATAAACTGGAATGAAAACCAAGTCTTTTCTCTGTGTTGCAGAATCACAGAATCCCTGCATGGTGCGGGTCAGAAGGCACCCTTGGAGACCATCTAGTCCACCCCACCTGCTAAAGCAAGGTCATCCACAGCAGCTCATGCAGGGTCACAATGTCCAGGTGGCTTTGGAATCTCTCAAGACAATAAGACCCTACAACATCTCTGGGCAGCCTGCTCCAGGGTTCTGGCACAAAGAATTTTCTCCTCCTGTTCAGGTGGAACCTCCTGGGTTCCAGTTTGTACCCCCTGCCCCTTGTCCTGTGGCTGAGCACCACTGAAAAGAGTCCTGCCCCATCCTAGTCACCGCTGCTCTAATCTCTGTGTCATACAAGTGACATCTCCCAAACCTGGGATAATCATCCTTTCAAAGCCTCGTTTCTCACCACTGTAGAGGGTACATGCTTGATGTTTTGTGCTTGTTTCTTGATAAAGGACCTATTTATTGTCCATGTATTTGAAGTGTCCATTCATACACTCAAGTCAGAGCCAATGTATATTCGTGGATGAGATGTAAACCCCACTCAATGTTGTCTGTGGAAAACATCTACAGATTTTAATTAAACTGATGTATTGCAACAAGAGCTAGAGCCAAAATCTTTTAAAGAGCAGGTGGGGGGGAACCACCAGCAGACAGAAGCATACAGAAGAGCTGTAGCCTAACAAATTAAAATGTCCTAAGAGCCCATACCCAAAGTAGATGCATGAGCAACTTCATTAGTAGAGCCCAAATTGTATGTGGTGAAGAAAGTACTCAGGGCTTCTGAAGAACGTTATCAATCCTTTGCCAAAGTGTTGTCTGCAAATATCTCTATGTATTTTATGTACCTTCTTTTTGGCATGGCACAATTTGCAAGCAAGATACCAAAAAGAAAATACAAGGGAGGGGGAAAGATCAAGAAATAATACTGGTCGCAGCTGATTTTTCAGATTTGCACCAAAGAAAATGGCAAAGTAAGGAAGGAGAGCACAATGTTTTCTCTTCAGTGCTAGAATATAGATGCATGTAAAGCGTACATTATTATTATAGAGAGTCTTGTGATCCTTCTCTGTGTTTCTCTTTGCAGCCATAAGATGAGGGGGTGATCACCAGTGGGAAATGAACAGTCACTGCAGTATCAGATTGGGCTGGAATCTGTCATACTTGGAAACCAGTGTGAATAGCGTGGTCTTACACCCAGAATAAGAAAGGAACATTAAAGTTCTGATTGGGTAAAATGATCCCCAGATAAGAATAAATCAAGACCACTTAGTTCTTGGCATGTATTTAAAAGTATTTTGGCATTTCACATAGCTTAAGGTTATACATTCTTTTAAATTTTTACTGTTGTCTTTTTGCTTGGTTACTTTTTATTTAAAAATATATATATATAGTTGGATATTTGTGAATTTCTCAGAACTCTTTATAAATATTCAGTGACTTATTAGTGGTAATTTATAGTAAATCTAGTCTTACAGAGCTGTAGTCCTCAGGAACCAAGTCCTTTGTTATGTTACTCTGATGGAAGAGGCATAACCCTTTCCAGATTTCACCACTCACCAGCAAGCCCAAGCACAATTTATTTTAGGTCAATGCATTAGACATCTTTTTACTGATACCAGTTTTGAGCTCAAATAATATTTGTTAGTATAGGAAGAGGTTGTAATAGTCTAAGCTAGAAAAATAATTACACTTGATTGAGGTACATTTCTTCCAAAAGAGGTTAATGATGCATTCCCTTTCCTACCTCCCAAACCCCCCAAGACAAAAAATTAAGTCAATCAATCAAAACAAGAAAAAAGGGTGACCTTGATACATACTTTTTTATCAGCCCTGTTGATGTCAATATCTGCATAGAGTGACTGCAGACCACCAGACCATCCACAGGGCAGGTCCAGAGATGAGTATTTTACTCCAAACTCCCTGTATGGTGTCGGCTGTTGGAGTGATCAGTTGGTCTTTGTGATCTTGTCACACACTTTCTAGTCAGGGCTAACGTTTCTTGTAAGGAAACCACCGTTTTAACAATAGTTGAGCATTTACCTCTTTGTAAGCCTTTTGTGGCCATATTGATTTGAGGCATTTATGACCTTAGTTGCTTGAGGCAAAGGACAGGGATGTCCAAATGAAGGAATTTGCAAATTTTACCTTTAAAACTTCTCCACTGGCATCCAAGCAAAGATTGCAATTGGCACCAGTCAACAAGGTCATAATTTCACCTGGTCTCCAAGCTGGTGCAGTATAGGTTTGATGGATGGACCATTCAGTGGCTTGATGGCCACACGAAAAGGGTGGCTGTCAGTGGGTCCATGTCCAAGGGGAGGCCAATGACAAGTGGAGTCCTTCAGGGATTAGTACTTGTGCTGAGCTATACCCAACCTGGGGGGAGGGCTGCGAGAGCCCTGCTTCCCCCGGGGGACAAAAGAAACCTGATCCAGGTAAACAGAGAGGTACTCGGTTTCCCCCTCCCAGAAGGAGGGGTCCCCCAGGTCAAAGGTGGTCTATTCCACTCCCCTTTCCTGTCCAGCAAGCTTGTAACAAGGAACACACTGCGGCCATTTGTTCTCTATAGAATAGAATAGAATAGAATAGAATAGAATAGAATAGAATAGAATAGGACCAGGTTGGAAGAGACCACCAAGATCATCGAGTCCAACCTAGCATCCAACACTATCTAATCAACTAAGCCATGGCACCAAGTGCCTCATCCAGTCTCTTCCTAAACACCTCCAGTGATGGTGACTCCACCACCTCCCTGAGCAGTACATTCACTCTTTCTATGGCAAATCACTCTTTCTATGAAGAACTTCTTCCTAACATCCAGCCTAAACTTCCCCTGGTGCATCTTGAGACTGTGTCCTCTTGTTCTGGTACTGGTTGCTTGGGAGAAGAGACCAACCCCCATCTGGCTACAAACTCCCTTCAGGTAGTTGTAGACAGCAATAAGGTCTCCAGGCTAAGCAATCCCGGCTCCCTCAGCCTCTCCTCATAGGCCTTGTGCTCCAAACCCCTCCCCAGCTTTGTTGCCCTGCTCTGGACACATTCCAGCAAGTCAGCATCTTTCCTAAACTTAGGGGCCCAGAACTGGACACAGGACTCAAGGTGTGGCCTAACCAGTGCTGAGTATACAGGGGCAGAATGACCTCCCTGCTCCTGCTGGCCACACTGTTCCTGATACAGGCTAGGATGCCCTTGGCCTTCTTGGCCACCTGGGCACAGTGCTGGCTCAAGTTCAGCCTACTATCAACCAGTACCCCTAGGTCCTTTTGCTTCTGTCTTGCCTGTTCAGCAGTACCAACAGCCACAGCCAGCCTCCTGGTTCTGCCACAGGGTCAGGCCTGGTCTTTCCCTACTGCATCCACGTTTTTCTCTAAAGGGCTGAAATCCACATACATCAAGGGAAATATAAGGCCATCCAAGCTTGTTTGGGTTTTTTTTTTCCCTATTTATCCTTATTCCTTACCCTTGTAAATCATCCCTGTGACTGCTATATTTTGTTAAAAAATTTACTTCTCCTACTTCCAAAACAACTCCAGATTATTTTTTGATAGATTTACCTCCTTCTCTTTTCCCCTACCCCTTTGTTTTTTAATTCTCCTTTTTCCTTATCAGGTAAAAGGAGGGGGAGTGGGGGAGGAAGGGGAATTCTAGGTTTGCTACTATCTGAGCTCTTAAACACCAGTTAAGGCTCAAACCACTACAGTACTGGGACCAGTCCTGTTTAACAACTTTGATGGCAACATGGACAGTAGCACTGAGTGCACATTCAACAAGTTCACCAACTATACCAAGCTGTGTGGTGCAGCAAACATGCAGAAGGGAAGGGATCCATCCAGAGAGACCTTGACAGGCTGGAGAGGTGTGCCCAAGAAAATCTCATGAGATTCAACAACACCAAATGCAAGGTCCTGCATCTGGGTTGGGGCAATCCTAAGCACCAGTGTAGGCCAGGCAGGGACTGGCTTGAGAGCAGTCCTGAAGAAAAGGACTTGGGGGTGCTGGTGGATGAGAGGTTCAACATGAGGCACCAGTGTGCAGTTGCAGCCCAGAGACCAAATCACATCCTGGGCTGCATCAAGAGAAGCACGGCCAGCAGGTCAAGGGAGATGATTCTCCCTCTCTACTCCACTCTGGTGAGACCCCACCTGGAGTACTGTGTCCAGTTCTGGAGCCTCTATTACAGGAAAGATCTGGATGTGCTGGAACATGTCCAGAGGAGGGCCATGAGGATGAGCAGTGGGCTGGAGCACCTCTCCAGTGGAGACAGACTGAGAGAGTTGAGGGCTGTTCCATCTGGAGAAGAGAAGGCTTCAGGGAGACCTTGTTGTGGCCTTCCAGTATTTGAAGGGGGCTACAAGAAAGCTGGGGAGTGACTTTTTAAGGTGTCAGGTAGTGATAGGACTTGGGTGAATGGAACAAAACTAGAAATGGGTAGATTCATATTGGATATTAGGAAGAAGTTCTTCCCCATGAGGGTGGTGAGCCTCCACCCTGGAGGTGTTTAAGGCCAGGCTGGATGTGGCTCTGAGCAACCTGATCTAGTGTGAGGTGTTTCTGCCCATGGCAGGGGGGGAGAAACTGGATGATCCTTGAGGTCCCTTCCAGCTCTGACAATTCTATGATTCTATAATTCTATGATTTGCCTTTATTGACCCTTCCACTGTTGCACAACCTTGATGTGTAGAAATAAAGTCAGTTTTCCCCCCTCACAATGCAGGTGCATTTGTTAAATCATATTTTGTACATTATTTACATGCATTTATTAACCACAAGCCAGGAACCTAAGAGAATATAGTAAAGGTCCCACTTTGCCTAGTATCTCTCCTTAGCATTCTTAATATGCCTAGTCCAGTGCTTTGGCAGAATTTCTAAGGATTTTCAGGAATGCAGGATCAAGCTGTTATCTGCAGCCTGGGGCCTTGTACAGTGTCTCTCAGCTACCGTCATACATGAAATGATATCACAACCTTTTGAAACTTTCTCATGTCTTTGGGGAGGTGCGTAGGTTCTACCATAAAATGTTATAAAACTTATCTTTATATGACAGGGACTTTGTTTTATACTGCTCATAGAAATATCTAGCTGTAGAAAAATGTGTGGGACTCAACTCACCCACCTTTAACTGTCTAAAATTTACTTTGTCTCATCTAGGAGTATTTATTTCCCTCCATGGAAAAAAAGGGCAGGAAAAAATTAGACACAGCAGAGCTGGTGTCTTGATTTCAGGTTGAGTACTCAACCAACTCCTCTTTGACAGAGGCTTCTCCATATGGGCAGGGCTATCACAGTGTATTGTAGATTTCTTATCATCTCTCATTGTCATTTTGAATGGTTCATTTTTTCCAATGATTTCATGTGTAGAAGACTTAGAGAGTGGTTTGGGTGATATAAGACAAGGGATGATCCAATATTTTATTCCATTTAGCCTGGAAAAGGCCTTAAGCATCCAGCCATTAACATGACACTCTCCCAAGTCCACTGCTAAACCATGTCCCTCAAAACCACATCTACAGGTCTTTTAAATACCTCCATCAGGGATGATAACTGCATCACTGTCCTGGAGAGACTGTTCCAGGTCTTGACAACCCTTTCAGTGAAAATTTTTTCCCCATGTCAAAACTTAACTTCCCCAGAGGAAACCTGAGGCTGTTTCCTCTTGTCCTGTCACTATTTACTTAGGAGAAGAGACCAACTCTCACCTGGCTCCAACCTCCTTTCAGGAAGTTGCAGGAGCCAGAAGGTTTCCCCTCAGCCTCCTTTTCTCCAGGCTGAACAATTCCAGTTCCCACAGATGCTCACCATAATACTTGTTCACCAGACCCTCCACCAGCTTTGATGACCTTCCCTGGATGGACAGACTCCAGCAACAAAACATCCCTGGATCTTAGGAAGAAGTTCTATACAGAGAGAGTGATTGCCCATTGGAATCGGCTGCCCATGGAGGTGGTGGAGTCACCTTCATTGGAGGTGTTCAGGAAGAGGCTTGATGGGGTGCTTGGTGCCACGGTTCAGTTGTTTAGGTGGGTTGGATTGTATTGTACTGTATTGTATTTAGGTGGGTTGATTGGTTGATGGGTTGGACGCGATGATCTTGAAGGTCTCTTCCAACCTGGTGGTGTATTGTATTGTATTGTATTGTATTGTATTGTATTGTATTGTATTGTATTGTATTGTATTGTATTGTATTGCATTGTATTGTATTGTATTGCATTGTATTGTATTGTATTGTATCCTTCTTCTAATGAAAGGCCCAAAACTGAACCCACTACTCAAAGTGTAGCCTCACCAGTGATGAGTACAGTGCTTTGTGTCACAAAAAGGATGGAGGGAATGAAGGTTGTCATGGAGGAAATCATGCAACACATCACAGAGCAAGGCTTCCATCCTTGTGCAAGAAAGATTAAATCTGCCATACAGGCTCACATCTTAACTATTTGATTAGTATGAGAGGGTGGACTAAGGACAACCTTTACTTTATTCTCTCAGCATCTGCAAGACCATTTTGGAAACCAAAGTGAGCAAGTTTCATCTAGTCTGTTGTTCAACAGCTGGGTATCACAAGCCATTCATTTCTGTCATACACAAACCAACAAAACTGCTGCCACCGCATGGAGGCCACACATAAATTATATTCTCCACTCCCAGCATCAAGGTTGAAAAACTGATTTCACTCTGTCTGTGTGGAAAAAGGGGGAAAAAAAAGTCATTATTCATTAAAAAACCTATCTCCTGCAAGTTACCCAGTTACAGATACCCTCCTCAATATCTTTCTTTACTCATGAGTGTTTTAGAAGCAGAACCAGATGCTGGGAAAAGTCTGTGGGGATAAAAAATATATCAAGTAACCTAATTTTACAGTGTCTGGGGAAATCCTTAGCCCTGAGTTGATGCCTGTCTCTGCTTTGCTGCAACTCAGATCTGTACATGTCTCCCCAAAGCTGACATCCAACCCTGTGTCTCCAAAAATGCACAGAGCTGTCTTCCATGTTGATGTTGTTTTATAACTGATTCAGGGATTAGAACTGATCCCCTGATGGTTTTCGGGTGAATGACTGAACTACCGGTTTATGCAAAGCTTGGCTGTATTCCCTAGACACCCCACCCTGACTAGTTCCCTCTCACTTGCTGTCCCAGCTCCTAAAAATATTCTCTAAGAGAAATTAAACCAGTCTGGGACAAAGATAGATAAGCCACCCAGCAAGATGATGGCAAGCTTTGGCTCCTGGGACCTGCTCACACCTCTTACTCCCACACTCTTGCTCACGTGGGTGAGGATTTGGTCCATTTACAGAACAATTTCCTGAAATTCTAGTACTGAAGACATTTAATCAGTTGGATGCACTGATGTGTAGGTTAATAAAAGCAGATGGATGAAGAGCCAGGCTGTAAATCAATGGTGCAGTTTGAGTCAGGAATCTTATCAATAATCATCAATATCTAAAGGGTGATTGTCAAGAGGAAGGGGCCAGACTCCTCTCAGTGGTACCCAGTGGCAGGACAAGGGACAATGACCACAAATTGGAACCTGTGAGGGTGCTGGAGCCCTGGAACAGGCTGCCCATAGAGTTTGTGGAGTCTCCTTCTCTCAAGCGTTGTGATTCTGAGTAAGCTGCTGTAGCCGCCCCTGCTTTAGCATCAGGGGGTTGGACTGGATGATCTCCAGAGGTCTCTTCCCATCCCCACCAAGGTGGGATTCTGTGTGGGTGATTGTTCTCACAGGAATATTGGCCACCTCAGCTGGTGGTATGCAAGCAGGAAATTTCAATATGGGTGCTCATCTAGAAGTAGATCTCACTCTTACAGTGTGAAAGGAGGGAAGAAGAGGGGGACGGTTGTTTCTCTGCAGTCCCACAAATTGCCTTGGGGGACAAAGCAACATGTCAAATTATCCAAGCCCTACATCCCCAGGAACAAGGCACATCTAACTGGCTGTATGAGAAGCTTCTCCTTGCTCCATTCAGGAATAAGAAGAAATAAAATATTTTCTTTTTCTCACCTAGGAATATGCAAAGAAGGATGGAGTTTAGACAGCTAAATTTTGAGAAAACTGTAAAGGATCTGAAACTATTAGCTTGAAACTTTCTTCCTCATCATGGTAGATCATATTTATATGTCTTTTCCTCTTTTCTTCAGATTATTCAGTGCAGCACTTCTATTGATACAATTAATAAATACCATCCAAGCAAAGAGACAACTTGAAGACAAACAGCAGAGGTTGGGTTTTTTTTCTCATGAGCAGACTGCTTGCCTTCATATTGGGGTGGCATTTGGCTTTTTTTTGGTGTCCAGCCAGGGACACTAAGGGCATTACTAAGGGCATTACCCCTCATCACACAGATGCCTCTGAAATATAAGCAGTTCATGCTTCCCGTATTGATGGTTTCAGGAGAAGCTGCTTGATGCTTTTATTCATCATGCCCTTCAGGCCAAAGGATAAATGTACAGTTGTTTATAGTAAGAGTCAATCTGTCCACAATAGCCAGTATTTCACACACATACACAAAACAGCTCTATTCTAGACTCAGTAACAACAACAGCAAGAGTTAATTTTGGAAGCAATCCAAGAATTTCAAGCTTAATTTCTTCATTCACTTCATTCTGCTCCACTCATCCACAGCACAACCCTACTGACTCTAAGAGGACTTCATAAGGGAGTAAAACATCTCCCTCATGAGGAGAGACTGAGGGACCTGGGTCTCTTTAGCCTGAGGAGCCTGAAAGGGTGATCACATTCGCGTTTATAAAGATGTAAAGGACGGTGTCAGGAGGACAAAGCCAGGCTCTATTCAGTGATGTCCAATGACAGGACAAGCAGCAATGGGTGCAAGCTGGAGCATAGGAGGTTCCATGTGAAGATAAAGAAAACTTTTTTACTGTAAGGGTGACAAAACACTGGAATGGGCTTCACGGAGAGGTTGTGGAGTCTCCTTCTCTGGAGACATTCAAAACCTGCCTGCACATGTTCCTGTGTGACCTGCTCTAGGTTATCCTGATGCAGCGGGGGGTTGGACTGGATGAGCTTTCGAGGTCCCTTCCAACCTCTAACATTCTGTGATTGACCCTAGGTAAGAGCAGCCTGTATATCCTGCTGTCCAAGAGCAGGAAAAGCCAGAACTGCACCAGCTGCCAGAAGAGGCAACACTGGCTCAGCTCACCAAAACTCTCTGTTTTCATCAAAGGGAAGACTCAAGCACTTCTTAAGGCCTTATTCTATTTTTAAGGGGTTATTCTTCCCCCTGCCACTTCTCACCTACAGGTCTTGCCTCTTCAGTTAACAGTAGGTAAAAGCTTCTCTCCTTAGGTGAGACACTCAGGCTTCCAAAACGTTTATTTGCTTTCTCTGATTTTTATTCCCCCAACTTCAAACTCTCTCAGTGAAAATAATGGACAGAGATCTGAAATGGAATAAGTAATTGCTTGATAGCTCGTTGCTAACTCTTTAAAGTTCTGTGCAGCTGCCGATGCGTGTTTGTGCTGGCATCACAGAGTGGAGCCCTGGGAATAAGGAATCTGATTTCAGAGAAACAAGAGCCAGCTTCAAAGAAGTGAGCAACTCTCCCCAGCTGATAGAACTTTTACTGAAAGAAAACAACAATGAAGTAAGAAACACACCAGCAATATCTCCTGTTACTCCTCTGCAATCCTTTTCAAAACTTTCTTCTCGTTTATCTGATTATGCACTTACATTTCTAAATTCTCCCTTGTGGTGGTTTTTACCTTTTCTGTTAGTTTAGGTGTTTGATTGTAGATTTCAGTGTGAGACCACATCACTTCAAAGCACATTATATTAGTTATTAAGAGTGTGGGAGGGAAGGGTAACTCATGTAATTGAGATATATCCTTGGAGGTCTTCCCAGAATGGAAAACCAATTTGAAATCTACTACACAACTTCCTTTTCTCTCTCTCTCTACACATATGAAAAACATAGATGAAGAGGCTGTTATCCTCTAATGATGAGCCTAAACCACAGGTTTTGTTTGCTGATGCTAGAGTATGTAAATCTTACAGCTGATCTAGTTTGATCATAATTAGCCAGGAAGGCATTGGAACAGGCTGCCCAGAGAAGTGGTGGAACCACCACCCCTGGAAGTATTCAAGAAACATGGACACAGCACTCTGGGACATTGTTCAATGTCCATGGTGGTATTAGGCTGACAGTTGGACTTATAGGTCTCTTCCACCCAAAATATTTCTAGGACTCTATGACACTTTGGCCACCAAACCACCAAAGTATGTTCTTAGCATTTCAAGGCTGAAAAACGCATGATGCAAGAGTCTATGTTGAAAATGTGTGTGTTCTGGCAATTTCCTTTTTCAGCCAAAGAAGAGGAGAAGACGCAGTCTTTGCAGGACCCAGTCTTCCCCCCATGTCTCCTAACATTGATTTGGCAGCTTGCTTTAAGAGTAAGTCCAGATTCTCACAGTTGTAAGTCTACTCACTCCTACAGACAAAAATCCTGGAGTGAACAAAATCAATATATCTACACCAGCTATGTCATTCCAATTTACACCAGCCAAAGAACTGTTTACGAGCCAACCTCCCAACACACATTATTGATGCATGATAACATCTCTGCCTTTCACTTGCAGAAGATTTTTCCTTTTTTTCCCCCTCTTAACTTTCCAAGCACAATTTCCTGACACTAATAGGTTGGGATATTTCCATGGGAAGGCTCTGTGAAAGTTGTTCTTTGAGCAGAGAGCAAGCAGCACCGGTTTGTTTAGGTATTCTGAGTGTATGATGGATGAAATGTCAGAAGTAATTCCACAGGCTGCTGATGTCTAATCCCAGAGGACAAATGCTGGCATTTGAAATCCCACTGCAGGTTTAATTTGCCCAAATGAATCCCTGTTGCAGCACCTTTTGTTACTTTTGCAAACAGTAATAAAGTAATGCTGACAAATTGTAAACCAAGAGCAAAGGGGCAAGAATTATTAGGTATCACTCACAACTAAATTCAGCTGGTAAATTCATGTTGGTAGAAAGAACTTTAACTAGGAAATGCTTTCTCTAGTCCCAAAGACATAAGACATTAAACATCTCTGGACCACTAAAACAACTTTAGTCATATCTAAAGACACTCAGGAGTCCTGTTGATGCTGAACCTCTCTTGGGGGTATTAAGTAGGTGGGATTCTTTCTCTGAATTTGAGAATATGAGATAGTAGCTCTGGCAACAAGGTTTTGACAGCAGTAAAACACTACATATCAAAAAAAAAAAAGAAAAGAAGGGGGAGAAAAAGAAAACCCAGTGGTCTGGTGGTCTTCTCACTCCTAGAGTTACATTGAGGGGCTAGAACCAACCATAGAATCACCTGATTGGAAAAAAGACCTTAAGATCTCCAAGTCCAGCCATAGCCTAACATCTCCCTGTAGAAAACTGTTAGACTGTGTCCCTAAGCAGCTCGTCCAAACATCTTTTAAACACCTGCAGGGATGGTGACTTCACCAGTTCCTCAGGCAACCTTCCTCAGGAATAGGAAGGTATAGATGGCCAGAGGGGTCAGCAAAAAGAAATTAGAGGAGAAAAGACTATGTAAATACAATTCTCATTTTACATTTACTACAGACAATAAATAACTATTGACAATGTAATCTAGGAGTTTTTCTCTTAACTTCTATGGCCTCCCAGAGACTAAAACAAATTACATGACCCTCAGTTACTTTAAGATCTGCCTGCCTTTATTTATTTATTGATAAATGAGCCCAGAAGAAGGAAAAAGAAGAACCCAGCCTTGATTTTCATAAGTGCTCTCTGGTGTTCCAAGTATCACCATGCGCCTGGGTGGGAAAAGGTTTGATCTCAACCTGCCCTAAATGCATAGGTGGAGGATTTGTAGTCCTCAATTTCTCTCACTACATTACTGGTCTTCAGCTGTACTGTGAAGACTACTTCTGTCATCTCACTCCTACTGCACGTGGGAAATCAGTCCCTTAGAGTTGTGGATTACTTCTTATGGCAAATGCTCCTACAGACCTTATTGCTCTCTACAGCTACCTGAAAGGAGGTTATAGGGAGGCCCCTGTTGGCCCCTTCTCTCAGGTAACTAAGGGCACGACAAGAGGAAATGACCTCAAGTTGCACCAGGGGAAGTTTAGTCTGAATATTAGGGGGAAAAAATCTTTACTGAAAGAGTGGTGAGGCATTGGAACATACTGCCCAGGGAGGTGCTGGAGTCACCATCCATGGAGGTGTTAAATAAAAATTAGTAGATGTGGCACTTTGGGACATGGTATAGTGATCATGGAGGTGTTGGGCAGAAGGTTGGACTTGATGAACTTATTGTTCTTTTCCAACCTTAACGATTCTGTGGTTCTATGATTCTATTTCATTCTTAGCTGGGTGGTCAGGTTGAGCTTCTCCCTGAATTTATTTACCAGAGATGAGTTTTACTTATGGTGGTAAAAAAAAAAAATAGAAGAAGAAAAACCCAAAACCAAAACAAACAAACAAAACCACAACAATTTAAGAAGAATACAAATATCAAATAAGTTTGAAAAATCACTCTTCCATATAAGCAATGTAACAACTGCTTCCCTGGACCAGCAACAGTGCAGAGAAATAGTTGTCTTCTCTACTTTTCTTTTTCCTTCCTTGTATTTTTCTTTTTTTTTCTTTTTTTTTCTTTAAGAATGATGCATAAAGATCCAGGATAAAAGGATACTTCACCAAATAGATATTGGCACACAAGACTCGCTTGGTGTTAACAGGCAAACTATTCTATAAAAGAGTTTGAGATAATATTATACCCACTCTAACTTATGGATATTTTCATTATGCTTATAGATGTCTAATCCTTTTTGAATCCTACTAATCTCCTGGCCCAAGTTATACCTACAAGCAATGAGATCAACAGGTTAATTACAGCTTTTATTTAAAAGAGAAAAAAAGCTTCTTCGCTTAAGTCTTTCTCCCACTTTCTGCTTCATTAAACTTTGTTTCTTAGTGGATAAAAAGAAGAACCCGGTTTACCTTCACTATATGATGAACTGTCTCAATGCTATTATATCCTTTCTCACTCATTTTTGTCAGCTTAACAGTCCCAGTCTCTTCCATTTCAATTTCTATGAAACCACGTGCATTTTATACTGTTTTGTCAGGCATGGTCCATGTTGTGTGGGTCAACAGAAGGCAGTGAAACCATGTGACTGCATCATCCCAGTTCCAGGACTGTGCATGCTCACATGAAACAGCCTTTAAATAAAAGACAGAAACAATCCTGGGAGAAGAGAGTGGAACCAAAGGGAAGCCCTGAGCCCTGGAGCCATGTTCCCTTTAGTCTTTGTTGGCTGCCTTGACAAATCCTAAATCCTCTCCACCACAGACTTTTCCCTGAAGGGTGGGAAACATGGATTTGAGTTGCCCGAGGCAAGAGGGGAAAAGGGACCCACCAACCAAACCCTCAAAGCCAGATTTGAGACCCTAGGAAGAGTCTCAAAGGAAGGAAATAAAGACCATTGTTTCTGGTGCAATTTGAATGCCACCAACATGGCTGTTGCTCTGAAAACATTTTCTGTTTGTGCCGGAGCCTCTGCACTACATTTTGCCTGGCCATATTGTACTTCAGCAGGAAGTAAGATTCTTCCTTCTATTTGGCATCTACAGTTCAGCTGTAACTATTTGTAATTACTTCAGCACTTGTTGCTAAACACTATGGCATATGTTTTGTTGGAGCAATGGCTTCTCTGTGACACAGGTCCTATTACTTCATTCTTTGATGTCGATGTCATCAGCCACAAGGGCAGTTTCACCATAAATCCCAGAGTCCCAGCACGGTGGGATTGGAAGTGCGACCTACAGATCACCTAGTCCAACTCCACTGCTGAAGCAGGCTCACCCACAGCAGCTTGCCCAGGACCACAATGGACAAAGTGGGTTTAGAATCTCTCCAACAAGGAGACTCCACAACCTCTCTGGGCAGCCTGCTCCAGGCCTCAAGCACCCCCACAGCAAACTCTTTTCACCTCCTGTTCAGGTAGAACCTCCTGGGTTTCAGTTTCTGCCCCTTGTCCTGGCACTAGGCACCACTGAAAAGAGTCTGCACTCTTGCACCATCCTCTTGCACTCCACCCTCTAGCTCTTGCTGAGCATTCATAGTAGTATCATAGTATCAGTCAGGGTTGGAAGGGACCACAAGGATCATCTAGTTCCAACCCCCCTGCCATGGGCAGGGACACCCCACACTACATCAGGCTGGACAGAGCCTCAACCAGCCTGGGCTTAAACACCTCCAGGGACAAGACCTCAACCACCTCCCTGGATAACCCATTCCAGGGCTTCACCACTCTCATGGGGAAGAACTTCCTCCTCACATCTAGCCTGAATCTCCCCACCTCCAGCTTCATTCCATTCCCCCTAGTCCTATCCCTCCCTGATAGCCTGAGAAGTCCCTCCCCAGCCTTCTTGTAGGCCCCCTTCAGATACTGGAAGGCCACAATGAGGTCACCTCAGAGCCTTCTCTCCTCCAGACTGAACAGCCTCAACTCCTTCAGTCTGTCCTCATAGGAGAGGTGCTCCAGCCCTCTGATCATCCTCGTGGCCCTTCTCTGGACACCTTCCAGCACCTCCAGATCCCTTTTGCAATAGGGGCTCCAGAACTGGAGGGCAGTACTCCAGGTGGGGTCTCACCAGGGCTGAGTAGAGGGGGAGAATCCCCTCCCTTGACCTGCTGGCCACACTTCTCCTGATGCAGCCCAGGATCTAATTGGCTTTCCGGGCTGCAAGTGCACATTGAGAGCTCATGTTGAGCTTCTCGTCCACCAGCACCCCCAAGTCTCTCTCCTCAGGGCTGCTCTCCAGCCAGTCACTGCCCAGCCTGGATTTGTGCCTGGGATTGCCTCCACCCAGATGCAGGACCCTGCCCTTGGTCTTGTTGAAGCTCATGAGGTTGGCCTGTGCCCACCTCTCCAGCCTGTCCAGGTGCCTCTGGATGGCATCCCTTCCCTCCAGCGTGTCTGCTGCACCACACAGCTTGGTGTCATCAGCAAACTTGCTGAGGGTGCACTCAATGCCACTGTCCATGGCACCCACAGAGATGTTGAACAAGCCTGGTCCCAGGACTGATCCCTGAGGGACTCCACTTGTCCCTGGCCTCCACTGGGACATGGACCCATTGACAGCCACTCAACTGGGTGCGGCCATCAAGCCAGTGGGAGTAATGTTTGCCCTTTTCCAGTCTGTGGGGACTTCCCCAGACTGCCATGACTTTTGGAATATAATAGAGAGGGGTTTAGCAACCTCATCTGCCAGTTCTCTCAGCACCCGTGGGTGTATCCCATCGGGTCCCATGGACTTGAACACTTTCAGGTTCTTCAGGTGATCACCAACCTGAGCTTCACTTATGAAGGGCAGTTCTTCCTCCCCGTCCCTGGCATTGTCTTCCATGACTCCAGGAGTGTAGCTGGAGGCCCTTGCAGTGAAGACTGAAGTAAAGAAGTTGTTGAGTACCTCAGCCTTTTCCACATCACTTGTGACCAATTCACCACTTTCCTTTCTGAGGGGGCCCACACCTTCCCTACTCTTCTTCTTGCCATTAATATACCTGTAGAAATTCTTAGTGCTCCCTTTAACCTCCCTGGCTAGATTCAATTCAAACTCTGCTTTGGTTTTCCTATTGATCAAAACCCCTCTGGGGCTGCTCCTCTCCAGGCTCAACAACCCCAGGGCTTTCAGCCTTTCCCCTCTCACAGAGATGCTCCAGGCTTCTCAGCATTTTCAGAGCCTCTACTGGACTCTTTGGAGTAATTGATTTTCTTTCTTCACCTGGGAAGCCCAGAACTGGACCCAGGACACCAGATGTGGCATTGCCAGGGCAGAGTAGAGAAGAACCTCCCTCAGCCTGCTGGCCACATTCTTCTTCAAGCACCCCAGAAGACCATTGACCTTCTTGGCCACAAGGGCACATTGCTGGCTCCTGGTGAACTTGCTGTCCCCCAGCACTCCCAAGTCCTTCTCCACACAGCTGTTCTCCATCAG
>JAAWVA010000752.1:0-18398 GCA_015227895.2 Colaptes auratus | reverse complement strand
GGGGAGAGCCGCTCGGAGCCGGTTCGGTGGGAAGGGTCCCGGGAGAAGTTCCACCTCCGTTCCCCGCGGTCCCGGTGGCTTCTCTGCCCCCCAGCGCTTCCCCGCCGGCACCGGGAGGGGGTCCCGGGGTTCGCCTCCCACCTCTCCGTCCTTCCAAAGCCCGGGAAGGCCATCCAGGAGTTCCCGGTGGGAAGGAGGTGGTGCCGCCGGGCAGCAGAGCAGCGAGGGGGAGGCCGGGGCCGGGCACCAGCCGTGGCTCGGGAGAGGAGCTGCAGGGAGCTGGGGCTGGGGGCAGAGCCTCGGGAGGGTCCTCAGCACCACCACCGAGCCTGAGCCTCGGCTCGGGGCCACGCTGGGTCCTGCCCAGGCCTGGCTCTGCCCCACCCGGGCTGGTTGGTGCCCCTGGGGCTGGGCTGGGCTCGGCCTTGGTTCTTGATCTTGGCTCCGTCCTGGTTCATTCCTGGCTCCTTCCAGACCCCTTCCTGATTGTTTCCTGGTTCCTATCTAATTCACTCTTGGCTCCTTCCTGGCTCCTTCCTGGTTCTCCCTGCCTCTTTCCTGGTTCCTTCCAGGCTCCTTGCCCCTTCCCACTGCTCCCCCCGCCCCTCGCCCCCCGCCCCTCCCCCTGCCCGCCTGACCTGCTGCCCGCCCTGCCCGCAGGAAGCATTCCCTGAACTGCCACCGGATGAAGCCGGCGCTCTTCAGCGTGCTCTGCGAGATCAAGGAGAGGGCAGGTGGGTTGCAGACCCCCAGGCCCCAGCTGCCCTCCCCCCCCCAGCAGCGCCTCGTCCCCCCCGGGGGCTCCCCAGCTCGGGGCTGGGGGGCTCAGAGCTCTGCACCAGCTGGGGCTGAAGCTGCTCGCAGAGCCCGGGGGGGGCTGGGGGGGCCTGGGGTGCTGCTCCCCTGCCTTGGGGGTGCTGGGAAGAGCTCCGGGCTGGCAGCTGAAGGGGTTCCAGAGGGGGGGGGGGAACCCAAACCAGGGACTGGGGAAGATGGAGAAGGCAAAGGTGGAGCTGGTCCTAACTCTGGGCCGCACAAAGCCAGCTCCAAGCTCCTGGAGCTGCCCCCGGAGCTGCCCCCGGAGCTGCCCCCGGAGCTGCCCCCGGAGCTGCTCCCTCTCCCCTGCCCCCGGAGCTGCTCCCTCTCCCCGGCCCCCGGAGCTGCTCCCTCTCCCCTGCTCCCTCTCCCCTGCCCCCGGAGCTTCTCCCTCTCCCCAGCCCCCTGGAGCTGCTCCCTCTCCCCTGCCCCCGGAGCTGCTCCCTCTCCCCGGCCCCCGGAGCTGCCCCCGGAGCTGCTCCTCTCCCCTGCCCCCGGAGCTGCTCCCTCTCCCCGGCCCCCGGAGCTGCTCCCTCTCCCCTGCCCCCGGAGCTGCTCCTCTCCCCTGCTCCCTCTCCCCTGCCCCTGGAGCTGCTCCCTCTCCCCTGCTCCTCTCCCCAGCCCCTGGAGCTGTCCCTCTCCAAGCTGCCTCCACCAGAAGCCTCAGCTGAGCCTTCTCTGAGCCTCCCCCCCCTCACCACCTGCATGCTAATTACCCTGCCTCTAATTACCCCTTAATTAAAGCAGGGCCCAGCCCGCGGTGCTGAGGCCTCCTCGCCCCCTATGCAAATGCAATCAGTGCAGGGCCATTTGCATCTCCTTAATTAAAGGTTAATTAAGGAGGAGTTAAAGCCTGGCAGCCGTTGGGGGGGGCAGGAGAGGGTCTCCCCCTGGGGCTGCTCTGCTGCAGGGCCCCCCAGAGAGGCCTCAGCAGCCCCCCAGAGAGGCCTCAGCGGCCCCCCAGAGGGCCTCGGCAGCCCCCCAGCCTCTGCTGGGCTCTGGGAAGGTTGGGAGGGGACCCAGAGCTGGAGCCACAGCTGCTGGAGGCCTCAGAGAGGTGGAGGAGGTTGGGACCAGGCCCAGAGCTGGACCCAGAGCTGGACCCAGGGCTGCTGGAGGCCTCAGCAGGGAGTTGAAGGCTGGGAGCAGCCCCAGAGCTGCTGGGGGGCTCGGGCAGGCCCGGGGGGCTCAGGGCAGGCCCGGGGGGCTCAGGGCAGGCCCGGGGGGTCTCAGGCAGCCCTGGGGGCTCAGGCAGGCCCTGGGGGGTCTCAGCAGGCCCGGGGGGGCTCAGGGCAGGCCCTGGGGGGCTCAGGCAGGCCCTGGGGGGCTCAGGGCAGTCCTGGGGGGGCTCAGGCAGGCCCTGGGGGGGCTCAGGGCAGGCCCGGGGGGGGCTCAGGGCAGGCCCTGGGGGGCTCAGGCAGGCCCTGGGGGGGCTCAGGGCAGGCCCTGGGGGGGGCTCAGGGCAGGCCCGGGGGGGGCTCAGGGCGGCCCTGGGGGGGCTCAGGCAGGCCCTGGGGCACTCAGCAGGCCCGGGGGGCTCAGGGCAGGCCCTGGGGGGGCTCAGGGCAGGCCCGGGGGGGCTCAGGGCAGGCCCTGGGGGGCTCAGGCAGGCCCTGGGGCACTCAGGCAGGCCCGGGGGGGCTCAGGGCAGGCCCTGGGGGGCTCAGGGCAGGCCCTGGGGCACTCAGGCAGGCCCTGGGGCGCTCAGGCAGGCCCTGGGGGTCTCGGGCAGGCCCTGGGGGGCTCAGGGCAGGCCCTGGGGCGCTCAGGCAGGCCCGGGGGGGCAGGAGGGGCCCCTGCAGGCTCTGACCCTTGGCTCTCCTCTCCCCCCCAGTGCTCAGCATCCGAGGGCTGCAGGAGGAGGACCCCCCAGATGCTCAGCTGCTGAGGCTGGACAACATGCTGCTGGCAGAGGGAGTCTCTGGGCCCGAGAAGAGAGGCAGGGGAGGAGCAGCAGTGGCTGTGGCAGCAAGCTCAGGTGGCTGTGCCCATGACAATAGCATTGAGCACTCTGACTACAGGGCCAAGCTCTCCCAGATCCGAGAGATTTACCACTCAGAGCTAGAGAAATATGAACAGGTGATCTTTCTGCATGCAAGAGTTCTTCCTCCTCCTCCTCCTCCTCCCCCCTGCCCTCCCTCTCAGCCCTCTCCCTCACCATCCTCCCCCTGGCTTTCGTTTGTGCTCTCCCCCTGGGGTGGGGGTTGGAAGCTTCAGGGCTCAGGTGGCTTCCCCTCCCCCTCCCCCTCCTCCTCCTCCTCCTCCTCAAGCTCTCAGAGGTAGGGTGAGGAGAATGAAGACAACAGGAAAAGGGTGGGGGAGGGGAGGGGATGGGGAGAGGGGGAGGGCTGGGGGACCCCCAGAGGGCTCCAGGCTCAGGAGGGTTGCCCAAGGGGGGGCTGAGGGACCTCAGGAGGCTTCCAACCTCCAGAGGCTTCCCCCAGAGTCAGAGCTGGGCCCAGGCTTGGCCAAGAGCTTCCTTGATGACCTTGATGACCTTGATGACCTTAATGACCCTGATGACCTTGATGACCCTGATGAGAGGTGGCTGTGGGCCCTCCACCAGCTTGCTGCTGGCCCCAGGCTGGCAGCAGTGGTGGCAGCCTAGTGCCAGGCTGGAGGGGTGGGGCAGAGGAAGCTCCTGAGGTGCCAGCAGGCCAAGGGCAGGGAGGACCAAGCCCCTGGCCCCAGCTGCTGGGGAGGGGGCACCAAGGGGGGCAGCAGGCAGCAAGGGGGTCCCCAGGGGCTGTGCTGGGGGGCAGGAGGCAGAGTGTGGGCAGCAGGGCACAGAGGGAGCTGCTCCTGCCCCAGCTGTGGGCACCCCCCCAGCTGGCAGTGCCCAGGGCAGAGCCCAGCAGGGCTTGAGGAGAGGCTGAGGGCCCCTCCCTGGGTGCTGCTGGGGGGCAGCCCCAGAGGGCATCTGCTGCCTGCTGGGGGGCATGGGGCTGGGGCTGGCAGCTGCTGAGTGGGCTCCTGGCAGCCTGCTAGGGGAGGGGGGGGTTGGGCTGGATGGCCTTCAGAGCTCCCTTCCCCCCCTCCCCAGGCTGGGGCTGGAACCTCAAGAGGCTTCAGAGGGCTCCAGGCTCAGGAGGGCTCCAGGCTCAGGAGGGTTCCCCATGGGGAGCTGTGGAGCCTCAGGAGGGCTCCAGGCTCAGGAGGGTTCCCCATGGGGAGCTGTGGAGCCTCAGGAGGGCTCCAGGCTCAGGAGGGTTCCCCATGGGGAGCTGTGGAGCCTCAGGAGGGCTCCAGGCTCAGGAGGGTTCCAGGCTCAGGAGGGTTCCCCATGGGGAGCTGTGGAGCCTCAGGAGGCTTCCCCAGGAGTCAGCCCCGGGCTGAGGCTCGGCCCCAGGGGGCTGTGCCCCCTTGGAGGGGGCTGTGGGCTGCAGCTGAAGCCCTTTAACCACCTCCTGCGTCCTCCTGGCTGCTTCCTGCAGGCTCAGTGGCCCGGGGGAAGGCCCCGGGGGGGGCTCCCCTGGCAGGAAGGCCTGGGGGGGGTCGGGGTCAGCTCTGTTTGGGGTGGGTCTGGGGGTGCTCTGCCGCTCTGGGGATCCACCCTGGTGTCCCTGCAGGCCTGCAGTGAGTTCACCACCCACGTGATGAACCTGCTGAGGGAGCAGAGCAGGACCAGGCCCATCTCCCCCAAGGAGATCGAGCGCATGGTCAGCATCATCCACGGCAAGTTCAGCACCATCCAGATGCAGCTCAAGCAGAGCACCTGCGAGGCCGTCATGATCCTGCGCTCCCGCTTCCTCGACGCCAGGTGCCGCCAGGGGGCGACACGGAGCGCCGCGGGGCGGGCGCCGGGGAGGCGCCGGGGGCCAGCAGGGGGCGACAGAGGGCAACAGAAGGCGCTGGGGAGGCGCCGGCGGCCGCCAGGGGAGACAGAGGGCATCAAGGGGGTGCCGGGGGGGGTCGGGGGGTGCCGGGAGGGGTCTGATTTGGCCTATTTTGGGTCTGATTTGGCCATTTTTGGGTTCAATTTGGCCATTTATGACTCTGACTTTGGTCTATTTTGGGTCTAATTTGGCCACTTTGGGTCCAATTTGGTCTATTTTGGGGTCCAATTTGGCCATTTCTGACTTTGGTGTATTTTGGGTCTGATTTGGCCACTTTGGGTCTAATTTGGCAATTTCTGACTCCCACATTGGCCTTTTTTGGGTCTAACTTGGCCTTTTTGGGGTCTAATTTGACCATTTCTGACTCCAACTTTGGCCTATTTTGGGTCTGATTTAGCCATTTTTGGGTCTATTTTGGGTCTGATTTGGCCACTTCTGGGTCTGAGTTGGCCAATTTTGTGTCCGCTGTGGCCACTCCGGGGGTGCCTGGGCTGGGGGGGGTGCCTGAGCAGCCCCAATTTGGCCTAGTTTGGGTCTAATTTGGTTTATTTTGGGGGCGCTGTGGCCTCTCCTGGGGTCGCTGTGGGCGCCGGGGCCGGGGGACACCGGGGCCGGGGGGCCTGAGCCGGGGCCGGGGGGGCCTGAGCCGGGGCCGGGGGTGCCTGAGCCGGGCCGGGGGGGCCCGGGGGGGCCGGGGCCGGGGGGGGCCGGGGTGCCTGAGCCGGGGCCGGGGTGCCTGAGCCGGGGCCGGGGGGGGCCGGGGGTGCCTGAGCCGGGGCTGGGGGTGCCTGAGCCGGGGCCGGGGGGGCCGGGGGTGCCTGAGCCGGGGCCGGGGGGGCCGGGGGTGCCTGAGCCGGGGCCGGGGGGGCCGGGGTGCCTGAGCCGGGGCCAGGGGGGCCGGGGTGCCTGAGCCGGGGCGGGGGGGCCGGGGGGCCTGAGCCGCTGCTCCCCGCAGGCGCAAGCGGCGCAACTTCAGCAAGCAGGCCACGGAGGTGCTCAATGAGTACTTCTACTCCCACCTGAGCAACCCCTACCCCAGCGAGGAGGCCAAGGAGGAGCTGGCCAAGAAGGGAGGCATCACCGTGTCCCAGGTGGGGGCTGCCTGCCGCCTGCCCCTGCCCCTCCCAGCTCCGCCTTCCCCCCTCCCCCCACATCGGCGCCAGGCTGGGGGCTGCTCCTGACCCCGGGGAGGGGGCTGCCGGCGGGGCTGGGGCTGGGGGCTGCTCCTGACCCCGGGGAGAGGGCTGCCGGCGGGGCTGGGGGCTGCTCCTGACCCCGGGGAGAGGGCTGCCGGCGGGGCTGGGGGCTGCTCCTGACCCCGGGGAGAGGGCTGCCGGCGGGGCTGGGGCTGGGGGCTGCTCCTCGGGAGGCAGGCCTGGGCTGGGGGTTGCTCCTGACCCTGGGGAGGGGGCTGCCGGCGGGGCTGGGGCTGGGGGCTGCTCCTGACCCCGGGAGAGGGCTGCCGGCGGGGCTGGGGGGCTGCTCCTGACCCCGGGGAGAGGGCTGCCGGCGGGGCTGGGGGCTGCTCCTGACCCCGGGGAGAGGGCTGCCGGCGGGGCTGGGGCTGGGGGGCTGCTCCTCGGGAGGCAGGCCTGGGGCTGGGGGTTGCTCCTGACCCTGGGGAGGGGGCTGCCGGCGGGGCTGGGGCTGGGGGCTGCTCCTCGGGAGGCAGGACTGGGGCTGGGGAAGCTCAGGGAGGGATCCGCCCCCCCCAGAGGGATCCGCCCCCCCTGGGTGGGAGCAGGGGGGCCCTGGTCACCCGAGGGGGGAGCAGGGGGGCTCCGGTCACCCCGAGGGGGGAGCAGGGGGGCTCTGGCCACCCGAGGGGGGAGCAGGGGGGCTCTGTCACCCGAGGGGGGAGCAGGGGGGCTCTGGTCACCCGAGGTGGTCTCTGGGGTGTTTTGGGGGGTCCTGGGGGTGGCTGCAGGTCTCCAACTGGTTTGGCAACAAGAGGATTCGCTACAAGAAGAACATGGGCAAGTTCCAGGAGGAGGCCAACATCTACGCCGCCAAGACCGCCGTGGACGCCGCCAGCGCGGGGGCCCAGGGCCCCCAGGGCAGCTCCCTGGCCACCCCCAACTCGGGTGAGGCAACCAGCGCCCACCCCGGCCCTGCCAGGGTCGGGGGGTGTCTGGGGGGTGGGTTCTGTGGGTGCCTGGGGCCAGGTTTTGATGGCCTGGGGTCGGTTTGTGTCCTGCTCCTCAGCCTCCTCTGGCTCCTTCAAGATGGCAGCGGCTGGGGAGGCCTTCCTCAACCTGCAGGCCCTGAGCTCCTACCAGAGCTCCCCCCTGGGGACCAGCGTCCAGGCCCAGGTCAGTGAGGGGGCTGAGCCCCCCGGGGCGGGCAGCGGGGGAGCTGGAGCTGCCCCCAGGGCCAGGGGCAGAGCTGCTGCTGCCTGCAGGGCTGTGCCAGGCTGCAGCCCAGGGGCAGAGCTGCTGCTGCCTGCAGGGCTGTGCCAGGCCTGTGCCAGGCTGCTGCCCAGGGCAGAGCTGCTGCTGCCTGCAGGGGGCTGCCAGGCCTGCTGCAGCCAGGGGCAGAGCTGCTGCTGCCTGCAGGGCTGTGCCAGGCTGCTGCCCAGGGGCAGAGCTGCTGCTGCCTGCAGGGCTGTGCCAGGCCTGTGCCAGGCTGCTGCCCAGGGGCAGAGCTGCTGCTGCCTGCAGGCTGTGCCAGGCCTGTGCCAGGCTGCTGCCCAGGGCAGAGCTGCTGCTGCCTGCAGGGCTGTGCCAGGCTGTGCCAGCTGCTGCCCAGGGGCAGAGCTGCTGCTGCCTGCAGGGCTGTGCCAGCCTGTGCCAGGCTGCAGCCCAGGGGCAGAGCTGCTGCTGCCTGCAGGGCTGTGCCAGGGCTGTGCCAGGCTGCTGCCCAGGGGCAGAGCTGCTGCTGCCTGCAGGGCTGTGCCAGGGCTGTGCCAGGCTGCTGCCCAGGGGCAGAGCTGCTGCTGCCTGCAGGGCTGTGCCAGGCCTGTGCCAGGCTGCTGCCCAGGGGCACTGCCGCAGCCCCCAGCCCCGGGGGGTCTCCTGGAGCTGTGGTGCTGAGGGCCAGGGGCTGGTGGTGCCCTGGGGCAGGGCTGGGCCCAGGCCTGGCCTGCAGGAGCTCCAAGCTGCTCTCCAATCCTTCCCTGGCTCCATGACCTCAAACCAACCTCCTTCCCTCCCCTCCCTCCCTCCCTTCCCTCTCCCCTCTCCTCCTTCTCCCCTCCCCTCCCCTCCCTTCTCCCCTCCCCTCCCCTCCCTCTCTCCCCTCCCCTCCCTCCCTTCTCCCCTCCCCTCCCCTCCTTTCTCCCCTCCCCTCCCCTCCCCTCCCTTCTCTCCTCCCTGCCCTCTCCTCCCCCCTCCCCCTCTCACTGCTGGCCTCTGCTCCCAGATGGATTCCTTGCACCATGTCCTGCACCAGGCAGGGAGGTTTGAGGCCATGGTGGGCAACCCCCTGTACACGACGCAGCGCCTCGAGGTAAGGCCCAGCCCTCCCCCACCGACTGCTGACCCCTCCCCTCCCACCCCCACCCCCAGCTTGGCTTAAGTGGGGGGAAAAAAGAGGCTTGGGGGCTTCAGAGCCCTCAGAGAGGTTGTGGAGTCCTCTCTGGGGCAAGGGGAATTGGTTACCTTAGAAACACCTCCAGCTCCCCAGGGCCGGGTCCCAGGCGCCCCCAGCTCCCCAGGCCGGGGTCCCAGGCGCCCCCAGCTCCCCAGGGCCGGGTCCCAGGCGCCCCCAGCTCCCCAGGCCGGGTCCCAGGCGCCCCCAGCTCCCCAGGGCCGGGTCCCAGGCGCCCCCAGCTCCCCAGGGCCGGGTCCCAGGCGCCCCCAGCTCCCCAGGGCCGGGGTCCCAGGCGCCCCCAGCTCCCCAGGGCCGGGGTCCCAGGCGCCCCCAGCTCCCCAGGGCCGGGTCCCAGGCGCCCCCAGCTCCCCTGGGCCGGGGTCCCAGGCGCCCCCAGCTCCCCAGGGCCGGGTCCCAGGCGCCCCCAGCTCCCCAGGGTCGGGGTCCCAGGCGCCCCCAGCTCCCCAGGGCCGGGTCCCAGGCGCCCCCAGCTCCCCAGGGTCGGGGTCCCAGGCGCCCCCAGCTCCCCAGGGCCGGGTCCCAGGCGCCCCCAGCTCCCCAGGGCCGGGGTCCCAGGCGCCCCCAGCTCCCCAGGGCCGGGTCCCAGGCGCCCCCAGCTCCTCTTTCCTGCCCTCAGCACCTCCAGCTCCACCTCTCCCTTCCCGCAGCTGTCCTCTGCCCTCCTGCCCCGGGCCCCAGCCGGGGCAGGGTCCCTGAGAGGTTGTTTCTCCTCCCTGCAGACCAACGGCAGCTGGCAGGACGCGGCCACCCCCTCCTCCATCACCTCCCCGGCCGGGGACGCCGGCAGCGTCCACTCGGATGCCTCCAACTGAGCCCCCTGGGGGGCTTCGGGGACCTGCCGCTGGGAGGCGACCCCCAAGGGCACCGCCCCCCCGGGAGGTGATCAGCGCCCCCGGGCCGGCCCTGCCCTCCTCCTCGGCCAGTCCCTGCGGTTCCCAGGGCTCGGCACACAGCAGATTACCTCAAAAGCAAAGCCCCAGCAGGGGAAGACCTTTCCCCGTGCCCCTTGGGCCCCTGGGGCTTTGCTCTGCGCCGGGACCCGGGGGGCTGCGGCGCCGGCAGGAAGCCTTCTTCTACCTCTTCGGCCTCAGCACCGCTCCGAGTCCTGCTGGCCTCGGAGCCCTTCCTGCCTCGCAGACTGGACCCCCCCGGGCTGCTCCCCTCCTCTCCTCCTCCCTGGAGCAAACTGGAGTTGGGGTTTGGGGGGGGGGGGTTGAGCTTTGGTTGCTTTTTCTACCGCCAGCCTGGGGGGGGGGGAGGCCCTCCCCAGGGGCTCTCCTGGAGCGTTGTGGCTTCAGAGGACTTCTCCTTTCTTACCAGGGATTTATGGCTCCAGGGGGTGGCTGAGAAGAGTTCAGAACCTCCCTCCCCCCCCGCCCCGACCCTGTGCTGTAATTGTCTGCATCCTGTGTTGTGATTTTGTAGAGGAAGAACAATTCAGCTTTGGGGCTTTGGTCTGCTTCCTTGGAGTCCATTCCCTGCACCTGCCTGGGCTCTGCCAAAACCTCTCCATCCTCTGAGCCAGACCACCAAATCCTCATCCTCTGAGCCTGATTTGGCTTCACCAAATCCTCATCCTCTGAGCCTGATCTGGCTTCACCCAAGCTCCATCCTCTGAGCCTGATCTGGCTTCACCCAAACTCCATCCTCTGAGCCTGATTTGGCTTCACCAAATCCTCATCCTCTGAGCCTGATTTGGCTTCACCCAAGCTCCATCCTCTGAGCCTGATTTGGCTTCACCCAAGCTCCATCCTCTGAGCCCTGATTTGGCTTCACCCAATCTCCATCCTCTGAGCCTGATTTGGCTTCACCCAATCTCCATCCTCTGAGCCTGATCTGGCTTCACCAAAACTCCATCCTCTGAGCCTGATTTGGCTTCACCAAATCCTCATCCTCTGAGCCTGATTTGGCTTCACCCAATCTCCATCCTCTGAGCCTGATTTGGCTTCACCCAAACTCCATCCTCTGAGCCCTGATTTGGCTTCACCCAATCTCCATCCTCTGAGCCTGATTTGGCTTCACCCAATCTCCATCCTCTGAGCCTGATTTGGCTTCACCCAATCTCCATCCTCTGAGCCTGATTTGGCTTCACCCAAGCTCCATCCTCTGAGCCCTGATTTGGCTTCACCCAAACTCCATCCTCTGAGCCTGATTTGGCTTCACCCAAGCTCCATCCTCTGAGCCTGATTTGGCTTCACCCAAACTCAACTTTGGACTTCTTTTTTTAGCTCTGGGCTGGGGTTGGTGTCTGGGGGGGGGGGTTAGGACTTTCCTATCTCATTCCACTTAATGTGTGTTAAAAACAACAAAAAAAGGCCCAAAAAAAGAGGGGAAAAGGGACACCCCCACCCCCTCCCCCAGAAAAAGGCAACAAAAATCCCAACCCCAACTCCCCCCTGGAGCATTCGGGGTGGGGGCAATGGGGGGGGGGGGGGATGGGTTCGTGCTTTCCCCTGCTGTCCACACCGAGCCCCAACCCTTTGATCAAAGACAATAAACATCCAAAGGCTCTTTTTTAATCAGTATTTTAATGTCAATGGGTTGGTTTTGCTGCTTTTGGCCTCTTTTGGCCTCTTTTTCCCTCGCCCCCCCCCCCGGGGCCGTGAGGCAGCGCAAAGGCCGGGAAAAGGCCCCGGGAGCCTTCCCGGCATGCCCCGCGCGCGGCCCCAGCATGGCGGAGCGGGAAGCGGCGCCGGGCGCCCGCGGGGCCTCGGAGAGCCGCGGGCCGCCCCCTGCCCCCCCGCAGCCCTCCGCCGGGGCCCAGGAGCGAGAGGTGAGAGCCCGGGGAGGGTCCGGCCCCGCCGAGAGCGGCGGCGGGGGAGGGGTCGCTGCCCAGGCTCCTAACCGATTCCCCCCCCATATCCCCCCTCAGCTCTCCGCCGGCGGAGCTCAGCCTGCGGCCCAGGGGGGAGCCTCAGGTAAGGGGGGAGGGGGTGGGGAGGGCTGGGGGCAGCAGCAATAAGCCAATGAATAAGAAGCCAATAAATGTCTTCAGCGTTTAACTTCATGCCTGGCACTCCCCTTGGGCTGGGGGGGGAGCAGGGTGGGCGACAGGAGCAGGAATAAGGCAATAAATAATAACCCAATAAGCCAATAAATGTCTTTAGCATTTAGCTTCGTGCCTGGCACTCCCCTTGGGCTGTGGGGGCAGCAGGGTGGGCGATAGGAGCAGGAATAAACCAATAAATAATAAGCCAATAAGCCAATAGATGCCTTTAGCATTCAGCTTCGTGCCTGGCACTCCCCTTGCAGCTCAGCTTCTTCCTACCCGAGCCCTTGGGAACCTTTCCTGGGGGCAGCCCAGAGCCCCCTTCTGTGGGGCAGGGCCCGGATTAGAGGGCAGCAAAGCCCAGAGTGCCTCCTCGGTGCTCTTCATTCCCTCTCCCTCTCCACCTTGCTGAGGCGTTGGCTGTGTCTCTTCCGCTCAGATCCTGACCCCGGAGAGGAGCAAGCTGCCCCTGGCCGCCCCCTCCCGCCCCCGGCTGCAGCTCCTGTCAGAGCCAAGAGCCTTTCCTCCCCAGCAGCCGCCGGGAAGAGCTCCTCCAAGAGCCCCACGGGCAGAAGAGGCTCCCTGGGAGCCAGTCCCCGGAGGTTATCGCCCTGGAGGAGCAGCCCCAGCAGGAGGGACCAGACTCTGACCTCCTTCAGCCTCTCCCCCAGCCCCCAGGCCCGGCGGCGCTCCTGGCGGCGCTCCAGCCTCAAGGGCTCCAAGAGGAGGAAGTCTCTGCCCCCAGTTCACCAGGAGGTCACTGGTGTGTGCCCTGCCCCGGCCCTTCCCCTCCAGCCCCCTCTGGGGAGCCCTCGGGAGGCCTCACCTCCGGCCCAGCTCTTGGGGTGCCTGGAGCAGGGGAGGCTCGGGGGGGGAGGCAGCCAAGGGGCAAGGGAGGTGCAGGAACAGCTCCTGGGCTGCACTGCTGTGGGGGCTCTGCCTTTCTGTGGCCATGCTTGGCCCTGAAGTGGGATTTCTCTCCTCCTTTCATACCTTTGTGTCCCCAGCTTCCTGTCCCCAGCCCCTGGATCCTTTTTCCCTCTCTACCCTTTGGAACATTCTCTTCCTCCTCCTCCTCGCTCCTTCCTCACCCTGCAGTCCACACTCTGAGTGCCTTCCCAGGAGCCCTCCAGCTGTGTGCAGCTGGCTGGGGGTTAATTGCTGCCAATTCCCTTCTGATTGCTCAGAGTTAAGCAAATCGATCAGCAAGGACCTGCCCGAGGCAGAGCGACTCTCCCTGCTGCTCCTGGCCAGCTTCCAGGTAGGGTCCTCTGCTCCCACAGGGAGTTCTTTGCCTCCTGGCTTGGAGCTGCTGTGGGGCTGGGGAGGGGGCAGGGAATCTTCTCCCGTGGTGAGCTGGGAAGGGTCCTCTGGAGACCATCTGGAGGTGCTGGGCACAGGAGGTGCCCCCAGGAGGGCACCCAGGGGGCAGCTGGGGCTGGGGGCTCTGCAGGGAGGACTCCCCCAAACCTCCCCAAGGGCTCTGGAGGTTGCTGCTGCTGCTGCTGGCACCTCCTGGGCTGCCCCTTGGTGCCCCTGGGCACAGCCCTGGGCACCCCTCAGCAGCTGCCAGCCCCAGCCCCATGCCCCCCAGCAGGCAGCAGATGCCCTCTGGGGCTGCCCCCCAGCAGCACCCAGGGAGGGGCCCTCAGCCTCTCCTCCAGCCCTGCTGGGCTCTGCCCTGGGCACTGCCAGCCTGGGGGTGCCCACAGCTGGGGCAGGAGCAGCTCCCTCTGTGCCCTGCTGCCCACACTCTGCCCCCTGCCCCCCAGCAGAGCCCCCTGGGGACCCTGGGTGACCTTGGTGCCCACCCCCCAGCCCTGCCCCCGCTCAGGGCTCTCTCTGCTCCTCAGTTCTCTGCCCAGAAGCTGGAGCACAGCCTGCAGCAGAGCCACAGCTTCAGCCCTGAGGCTTTCAGAGCCAGAGGTGAGCCTGGGCTGGCAGCACCCCCAGGCCCTGCTCAGGGGTCTCTGGAGGGGGCTGAGGGCCAAGCCTGGTCTCCTGTCCTCCCAGTGCACTCCTTGGCTGAAGACCTCAGGAGCTACCTGCAGAAGCTGAGCCAGGATGGGACCCTCAGGGGCTGTGTGGAAGAGCCAGAGGGGTGAGGCCTGAGCCCCTGGGCTGGCAGCTCCTGAGCTGCTGCTGCTGGGGCCCCAGCACAGCGGGGCAGGGGAGGCCATGGAGAGGGTGGAAAGCTCCTGGGAGGCCAGGCTGGGGAAGCTGAGGCTCCTCAGCTCCCAGGGAGGCCTTCTGGTGGCCTCTCCGTGGCTGGAAGGAGTTGAGAGCTGGAGAGGGAGCCTTGAGCAGGGGCTGTAGGAGCAAGGTGATGGCTGGGGCCAGGGAGGGCCTGGAGAAGGGGCTCAGGGGGAGGGGAGGTGGGAGAGGGCCCTTGGCTGCAGCCAGCCCGGGTCAGGACCCTCCCTCTCTCCCTCAGGGCTCTGGACCCCGCTCTGCAGAAGTCAGTGGCCCAGATCAAGGAGCACATAGCCAGGTGAGAGGGACTCCCACCCAGGCAGGCTCCCTCCCAGAGCCTCCCCTCGTGGGTGGCCTTCCTCCAGCCCTCTGTCCTCCACAGGTTCACCGCCGAGTGCCAGGCCTGGGATCAGCTCCTGCAGCGCTACCAGGAGGGTGCTGAGGACATCTCCAGGTGGGGTTGGGGCTCCTGCAGCTTGGAGCTGGCTGCCGAAGGGCAGCAGCAGCCCTGAGCCTGAGCCTCCTGCAGGCGGCTGGAGGAGTGCAGGAGGAAGGAGGGAGGGACACAGCCCGAGGACTACCTCCAGACCTCGCAGGCTGAGGTCCTCAGCACCAAACCCAACTACCAGCAGATCCTGGATGAGCAGGGGGAGGTCCTGAGCTTCATGCAGCTGGTGGTGAGCTGGGGCCTGGGGGCTCTTGTTGAGGGGAGAAGCAGGGAGGAGGGCAGGGGGGAGGTGGAGAAAGCCTTGGAGCTCCTGCCGGCCAGGCTTGGGCCCAGCCCTGCCCCCGGGCACCACCAGCCCCTGGCCCTCAGCACCACAGCTCCAGGAGACCCCCCCGGGGCTGGGGGCAGCAGCCTGGCACAGGCCTGGCACTGGCCAGGCTCAGCCTTGCCCTGGGGGCAGCTCCAGCTTGGGGCCTCTGGTGCCAGAGCTTGGGAGCAGAGCTCAGAGGGCACCAAGCTGCTGGCAGGGAGCTGCAGAGAGCCAGAAGGGCTTCCCTCAGCCTCCTGCTGCAGCCTCAGCGCCCCCCGGGCCCCCAGCTGCCCCCCACGGCTCCCCCAGGCCCTCCTCCCCCTCTCCCAGCCTTCACCCCCCAAGCCCTGCCCCTGCCCGGGGCCGTTTCTCGGTTTTCCTGCCGGTCTCGGGATGGTTTTGTTGCTTCCTTGCTCTCGGCAGCTGGAGGAGCTCCAGCAAGCAGTGAAGCTGCTGCAGGCCTTCAGCCACGACAGCCACCGGTTCCTGCGTGGCCTCTCCGAGCAGCTGGGTGAGCGCTGGAGCCCCCCCGGGGTGGGAGGCAGTTGGGGAGGCTCCGTCCGGGGCCCTTCCCGGGGGCTTACCGGGGGTTTGTTCTCTCCCCGTTGCAGCCGCTCGAAGCTTCCGGCAGCTGGAGAACTCCCCCGTGCGCAAGCTGCTGGGCGCCCCGCCGCGGAAGAGGCCTCCCCCGGAGGGCTGAGCGGGGCCGGGCCGGGGCCGGGGCCGGGGCGGCGCTCTCGGGGCCGTCAATAAATCGCCGCTCCCGGGCTGGCCGTGTCTGCGCTTCCGCCTTGGGCGCGTCCCGGAGGCTCCCTGGCCGCTTAGTGGTCAGCGCGCACGTCACGCAGAGCGCGCCGGCCAATCGCCGCAGGCGCCGAGGGCGCCGGCCAATGGCCGCGGGGCAGGGGCGGGGCTGCGCCGCAGTCGGGCCGGAGGCGGCGGCCATGGCGGCAGCGGCGGCCGAGGCTCCGCTGAGCGGAGTGGGCTGGGCGGCTGCGCCCGAGGCGGTCCCCGCCGGCTGGACCGCGGTAAGCGGCGGGGCTGGGAGGGGAGAGCGCAGCCGGGGCGCAGCGCCGGGCCCGGTTCTACCGTGGGCTGACCGGCCCGGGCGCTCCCGCAGATCACCCTGACCGTGGAGGGAGCGGCTGCCAACCTGGGCAGAGGCTTCGGGCACAAGGGCGGCGGCGGCTACCTGTGCGTCAGCACCGGCGGCGCTCAGGTTCGGGGGGACCGGGGCAGGAGGCAGGGATCGGCCGCGGGGCAGCGACCGGGACCGGGGCAGAAGGGCTGGCACTGACCGGAACCGGTGGGGAGCGGCGTGGGCGGGAACCGGGACTGGAGGGACCGGGAGAGGTTAGGGAACAGTGCGGGAAAGGCGGCGGGTACCGGGGCCGGGCAGGGTGGGAGGTTCCCAACGCCGCCGCCGAGGCCGGGGTCGTGCCCGGGTGTCGCTGCTGGCTCCGGTACCGAGGCCCCGTCCCGCCCAGGCGCCTCCCAGCTCCGTTGTTACCGACGTGCTGGTGCTGAGCGAGCGGAGCCCGCAGCCCGCCGGCTACTCGCGGATCCCCGAGTTCCCGGAGCCTCGTAAGTGCCCCCGCGGGCGGAGCTCACACCGGGCCCGGGCCCCCCGCCCGTCCCCGCGCTGCCTGCACCCTTCCCCTCCCCGGCAGGCGCCGGCGTGTCCCGCAAGAAGCGACTCTACGTGAAGCTGCTGCCGGTGGAGGCGGCGGAGCGAGCGGTGCTGGACCTGAAGCTGAGCTCCAAGAGCAAAGCGCTGCCGCAGTACCTGCGGGTGGGGTACGGGCAGCTGGGGCCGGGCTCCCACTCCCTCCCTCCCCTGCTCCCTGCCTGCACAGCTAACGCCCTTTGGGTTGAATTCGCAGGGATTTGGGGCACTTGGCCGTTTGGTGTAAGAAAGGAGCAGTCGTGAAGCCCAACCCCCCCCCGGGTGCCCCGGCCCAGGACCATCAGCGCCGGCCTCAGGCAGCTCTCGCTCCAGGGCCCCCAGTAAGCGCTGCCCGGGGCGGGGGTCGTCTCCCCCCGAGCGCTGCCCGGGCCGGGGGTCGTCTCCCCCAAGCGCTGCCCGGGGGAGGGGTCTCCCTGCTTGGTGCCCTCCCCTCTGGCACCTGAGCCAGTCCAGGACTGGGCATAGCCCCTGCCCGGTGTCCCCTGCTGGTTCCTCCTGTCCTGCTCTTTCCCAGCTCGTTGGGAGGCTAATTAATTAGCCACGTGGTTGATTGGCTAATTAATCGGATTGGCTAATTAAGGACTCTGCCACAGGTCACCCCCTGGATCCAGCCCCAAGCAGCTCCAACCCTGCCACGACCCCTCCAGCCTCTATGGCCTCTCAGGTACAGCTGGGCCTGAACCCCTCAGGCTCTGGGGGGTGGGAGGGGAGCTCCGGGGGTGCTGGGCACAGGAGGTGCCCCCAGGAGGGCACCCAGGGGGCAGCTGGGGCTGGGGGCTCTGCAGGGAGGACTCCACCAAACCTCCCCCAGGGCTCTGGAGGTTGCTGCTGCTGCTGCTGGCACCTCCTGGGCTGCCCCTTGGTGCCCCTGGGCACAGCCCCCTGGGCACCCCTCAGCAGCTGCCAGCCCCAGCCCCATGCCCCCCAGCAGGCAGCAGATGCCCTCTGGGGCTGCCCCCCAGCAGCACCCAGGGAGGGGCCCTCAGCCTCTCCTCCAGCCCTGCTGGGCTCTGCCCTGGGCACTGCCAGCTGGGGGGGTGCCCACAACTGGGGCAGGGCAGAGGGGGGAGCAGGAGCAGCTTCCTCTGTGCCCTGCTGCCTGCTGCCTCCTGCCCCCCAGCACAGCTCCATGGGGACCCCCTTGCTGCCTCCTGCCCCCCTTGGTGCCCCCCAGGTTCTTCTCCCTGGAGCTGCTCCCCAGCAGCTGGGGCAGGGCCCTGATGCTCCCTGCCCAGGGGCAGGCCTCTGCCCTTGCCCTGCTGGCACCTCAGGAGCTTCCTCTGCCCCAGCTCCCCAGCCTGGCCCTGAGCTCTTTCCCCTGCTCCCACTTTGGGACCACTCCAGACTGGGATTGGGGTCAGGGGTCAGAGGAGACCCCCCCAGGAGCTGGCAGCCCCTGCAGGAGCCACAGGGCAGGGCCAGAGCCTCCTCCCCACCTCCCTTCCACCTCCCCAGGGGAGGCCTCTCCTGCCCTGGCCGAGCTCTGGGCCCTCTCTGGGCTGGCCCTGGAGCTGTGAGCTCCTTCTGGCCTCCTCCTCCCTGCAGCTCTTCCTCACCAAGGCTTCTTCTCTTGCAGCCATGGATGGGGTCCCCTTCACCCTGCACCCCAGGTTTGAGAGCAGGCTCAGCTCCAGCAGCTCTGTGAGTGACCCCCTGGCCTCCTGCTGCTCCACCGCCAGCTGAGGCCTCCAGGGGCCACCTCTCCTCCTTTCTTTCCCCAGCTGGTGCTCCAGGACCTCAACGTCAAGTCCTTGGCTGACATCGAGGAGGAGGTGAGGAGCTGGAGGCTGCTGTGCCCCTGGGCCCAGCCCCTGGGGCAGCCTCTGCCTGGTTTGGCTGCCTGGCCGCTCCTGACCTGGGCCTTGGGGCTTGCAGTACAGCTATGGCTTCGTGGTGGAGAGGACAGCGGCTGCCAGGCTGCCCCCCAGGGTCTGCTAGGGCCTGAGGGGGGAGGCTGCCACCCCCAGGCCCTCTCCCTGGGCTCCGGGGCTCCTGCCCTGGGGCTCAAGCTGGAGCTGACCTGAGGAGCCAGCAGGAGGAGCCTGAGGAGCCCAGGAGCCACCTCCAGGGTGCCCAGGGAGCCACCTCCAGGGTGCCCAGGGAGCCACCTCCAGGGTGCCCAGGGAGCCACCTCCAGGGTGCCCAGGGAGCCAGCAGGAGGAGCCTGAGGAGCCACCACCAGGGAACCACCTCCACAGTGCCTGAGGAGCAATCTCCAAGGTGGCCAAGGAGCTACCTCCCAAGTGCCTGAGGGGAGCCCCCCCGGAGGAGCCCCCCCGGAGGAGCTGCTGCTGCAGGAGCTGCTGAGCAGAGCAATAAAAGCTGCTTTGTGCTTCCTGCCCCCAGGCTGGTTTGCAACCCCAAGGCTGAGGGCTGGGAAGGGACCTCTGGAGGGGGTCCCCTGGGGACCTTGCTGCCCCCTGCCCACCTCTCACTGAGGTCATCAAGGAAGCTGTGGGCCAAGGCTGAGCCCAGCTCTGGCTCTTGGGGAGGCCCCGGGGGGGGGGGAGGCCCCTGGGAGGGGGAGGCCTCCTGAGCTCCCAGCCCTCCCAGGTCTGCCTCTGCCT
>JAAWVA010000751.1:0-18420 GCA_015227895.2 Colaptes auratus | reverse complement strand
CAGGTCCCTCAGCCTCTCTCCAGCCTCAACTGCACTCCTCCAGCAGTTCCCTGTTCCTCTTGATTTGGGGAGCCTAGAGTGAGCACAGGACTCCAGAAGTGGCCTCCTAAGGCAGAGTGCAGGGGAAGGAGAACCCACTTCACCTGCTGGCCACACTCTTTTCATGCCCCTCGGAGACCTTTGGCCTTCTCGGCCACCAGGGCACATTGATGGTCATGGGGAACTTGTTGCCCACCAGCACTCCCAGGTTCTGTGTGCAGAGCTGCCTTCCAGCAGGTCAGCCTCTCACTGTCCTGCTGCAAGAGTTGCTCCTCCCCAGGGGCTGGACCCTACACTTGCCTGCTTGAACTCATGAGGCTCCCCTATCTCATCAACTCTCCAGCCTGTCAAGGCCTCATGAATGGCAGCACAGCCTGATGAGGTGTTAGCCTCTCCTCCCAGTTTGGTACGATCAGCAAACTGGTTGCAAGTCCACACTGCCCTTCTTCAGTCATCTCTTAGGAGTGCTGCTGTACAGATGAGTTTCTCTTTTGCAGAACCAAGGCTTTTCAAAGGTCTACAGTGCAAGATTTGTGTTTTCAAATGATAGCAGAGGTTTTACACCTCTCAGCCATACCCTTGGGCTTCTGTCTCTTTGAAGTCGTTTTAAGTCATTTCATCTGGGTCACCTGGCACAGAGTTCTCTGCTATGGCCACTGTTGGCATATAGAGGGATAGGGACCTGGGAGTCCTGGTGTGTAAACAGGGACAATCATCAGCCAACAATGTGGCCTATGGCAAACAAAGGGCAATGGACTGAAGCTGAAAAATAGAATAGAATAGATAGATAGAATGAATAGAATAGATAGAATAGAATAGAATAGATGATTTCAAGATCATTGTGTCTAACCATCATCCAACCCCATCTAATCAACTAAAGCATGGCACCAAGCACCCCATCCAGTCTCCTAACACCTCCAGTGGGTGACTACACCACCTCCCATGGGCAGCACATTCCAATGGGCAATCATTCTCTCTATGAAGAATTTCTTCCTAACATCCAGTCTAAACCTCCCCTGCGCAGCTTGAGACTGTGTCCTCTTGTTCTGGTGCTGGTTGTCTGGGGGGGCAGATTGAGACTGAAGATGACAAAGAAGTTCTGGGCAGTGAGGGTGGGGGACACTGGAACAGGTTGTGGACCCTTAGAATCACAGAATCACCAAGGTTGGAAGAGACCTCGGAGATCACCGAGTCCAACCTGTCAACACAGACCTCATGACTAAACCATGGCACAAGGCCCAGTCCAATCCCTCTTGAACACCTCCAACACAACTCAACAACCCCAGAACACTCCCTTAGACAAAGTCAGCTCTTCCTCCCCCTTCTGTCTCGGGCCGGGAGAGGGCAAGAGCCTCAGCTGTATGAATATTCCCGTGTGTGAAATGAGAGGCACAAAGGAGGCCAAAACATCAACAGCTAGACTATTGATTGCACAATAAAGTGGATGGATCAGAAGGGGATAGAGAGAATAATAGTGAGAAGAGGAGAGAGAATAGGAAGGAATTATTTTACCACACCCTCCCCCCAAGAAGTTTGAGTCTGTGGGGAAAGGTGTGTAGGAGATGTTGGGTCTGTAGAGGAAGGGTGCTGAGGCCTTTGGCTGGGAAGAGATGTGGTCTCCCCTGGGCAGCCTCTCCAGCTCCATGAGTTGCAGAGGCAGAACTTAGGACACGGAGAGAGGGTTCAGTCTGCTTCTTCCAGGCTCCATGGGGATGTGAAGTGTTCAAATCCAGGTTGGATGAGGCCTTGAGCAACCTGGGCTAGTGGGAGGTGTCCTTGCCCACGGCAGTGGGGTTGGAACTGGGTGATCTTTTAGGTCCCTCCACCCTTGTATGAATCTCTGGAGGTCCTTTCAAACCGAACCATTTTATCACTCTCTGGGAATTCCTCACCCAGGCTCCCTCTCCCCCTTCCCTGGCTGTTTGCTGTGGATTTCAGTGTGTTTATGCTGCAGTGCTCCAATTGCTGCAGTCATTATGTCCTTTGGTGGTTGAAAGGAGCCTGTTATTGGCCTGGAGGACTATTTACTGTCTTTAACTGAAGATTAATTCTCTTGACAGCCGAATATTTCGGGGCACACCAGCACCACATTTTGCTGCACCACAGCCTATATTTACCATTGTACACAGAGAGCATCAGGATTCTTGCTCCTCTCTAAATGCTGCTGCTATTTTTGGCTAAATACCATCTTTATGCCACCCTTCTACATTTAAACCTTCAGTTTTAGAGCAGATTTGTGCTGTTATTGCCTCGTTGCCAGCCGTGGGTGCAGCGAACATCCCCCACTTGATTCTATTTCTTCATTGCAATCATGGAGGGTTTGGGGTTGGTGGTTTTTTTGTCTCTCTCTCTCTGTGAATAAGGGTAAATGTGACACAAGAGGTTGTTTAGGGATGTGTGTGGTGCCATCTGAAATCTGTCATTAGACAAATTGAGGAGCTTGAAGTAGCTTTGCTTCGACAAAATGCAAGGTTTGGGACTTTTCCTCTCCAAGCAGATTAATAGAGATGGATTGTTTGCAACTGGCTCTGCAGGCCTGTTCCAATCATCTCGCAAGTGAGAATTGGGGTAAAAAGAAGTGCTGGAGTATTGGGTCCAGTTCTGGGCTTCCCAGTTTAGGAGAGACAGGGAACTCTGGAGAGAGTCCAATGGAGGGCTATGAAGATGATGGGACGGGCAATCATGGGTCCTGCCCTGGGGAGGAGAAACCTCTTGCAGCAGGACAGGTGAGGGCTGACCTGCTGGAAAGCAGCCTGCACAGAAGGACCTGGGAGTGCTGGTGGGCAACAAGTTCCCATGAGCCATCAATGTGCCCTGGTGGCCGAGAAGGCCAAGGTCTCTTGAGGGGCATGAAGAAGAGTGTGGCCAGCAGGTGAAGTGAGGTTCTCCTCCCCTCCACTCTGCCTTAGGGAGGCCACTTCTGGATCTGTGTCCAGCTCTGGGCCTACCAGTTCAAGAGAGGCAGGGAACTACTGGAGAAGAGTGCAGTGGAGGCTGGGAAGCTGCTGAGGGGCCTGGAGCAGCTCTGGGAGGAGCAAAGGCTGAGAGGCTGGGGCTGAGAGCCTGCAGAAGAGCAGCCCCAGAGGGCAGCTGAGCAACGCTCAGCAAGAGCTGAAGTGGCTGTGGGGGCCAAGGGATAGGGCTGGGATCTTCTCAGTGGTGCAAGGGGCAAAGAGCACAAACTGGAGCCAGGAGTTTCCATCTGAACATGAGGAAAACTTCACACTAGCCATAGTGGAGGCCGGAGCAGGCTGCCAGAGAGGTTGGTGGAGTCTCCTTAGTGGGAGAGCTTCCAACCCCATCTGGTCATTGTGATCTGGGCAAGCTATGTGTTGGTGCCCTGCTGGAGCAGGGGGATTGGACTGGATGCTCTCTGGAGGTCCCTTCCAGCCCTCACCATGCTGGGTCTGTCATCTGCAGAGGGCCCTTCCAGCTCACCATGCTGGGGTGCTGTCATCTGCAGAGGTTTCCTTCCAGCCCTCACCATGCTGGGGTGCTGTCAGCAGAGGGCCCTTCCAGCCCTCACCATGCTGGGGTGTGTGATGCAGAGATCCCTTGCAACCCCCACCCGTGCTGGGATTCTGTAATCAGACATTCCAGCTTATGAAAAAGCTGTGCACAGGAAATTATCCACAAGAGGAGGGGAAAAGTGTCAATGTTGGGGACACCACATATTCTATACTCAACAACTGGCTTTTTTTACCTTGCCTCTTTACCTTTGTGCTGTTTCCCACAGCTCCCTGGCAGGTTGATTTTAGCTCTGTGTCAGCAGCCTGCGTCCTGCAGGTGGCTTCTGGATAATGCTGGGGTAGCACAGCCAGAATTAGCTCCTGCTTTTGTAGATATATCTGTCTGTTGTTGCATTCTGCTGCAGATTTGATTTTTCTTGATGTCACTCTCCAATCTGTGTTTTTAAATGAGGTGCAGGACTTTGCCCAGCTAAATGGCCTCTGTTCTTTTCCCCAGGTGGTCGGGACTACAGCCTGCAGCTGTTCTTACAGGAGAACTCTGTGTTTCACAAACCACAGCCTTTCCAGTTCCAACCCGTGACGTGACACTGACACGTAAGAAATCCCACCCCCCTGCATCCCTTCATTTCTTTCTTCTCCCTTTATTGTATTTTGTGTGTGTGGTGTGTTACCAACTGGTTATAAATAGGGAAGAGAACAGAGCTCGCTGGGATCTCAGCCCTGCTTCCACCTCGTGCTGGCGAGGGAAAAAGTGGCCTGGATTCCACCAGCTCTGCTTGCATGAGGTGGGTAAGGAGAATTAAAAAAGCCTCAAAAAAGGCTACACATCATCCAAAGACGAGCAGAATCTCTCTTCTTTTTCTTTTTTTCTTGGCTTCCAGCTTGTGACTGGCAGCCCTGCGGATTTCTGCTTTCAGTGTAATTCTACCAGCATTTTGGGGGCTTTTATCTTGGGTGAGATTCTTGTCATAGTCACTGCTACTGGGTTACAACAGGGGTGATGTGACACCAAATGAAATCTCCACATGCCTCAAAACTGCTCAGGACACACCTTTGGATTTAAGGCCAGACTGAATGAGGCCTTGGACACCAACCCAGGCATAAATCCAGGCTGAGTTAATCCCTCCACGTTCTCCACTGCTGGAGGTTGATTCATCCCTTCAAAGCTGTCCTGCAGCACGGTCAGGCCAAGCAGGCACAAATCCAGGTGGGGTGCAGAGTGGGTGCAGAGCAGCACTGAAGAAAGAAACTTGGGGGGTGGTGTTGGGGGCTGAGCAGCTCCCCAGGTGCCAGCAGTGCCTCATGCAGCCCAGCAGGCAGCTGTGTGCTGGGCTGCAGCCAGAGGAGGGTGGGCAGCAGGGCAAGAGAGGGGATTCTGACCCTTGCCTCTGCTCTGCTCAGACCCCACCTCCAGTCTGCCTCCAGTTCTGCTGTCCCCCAGCACAAGGACGACCACAGAGCTGCTGGAGTGAGACCAGAGGAGACCACAAAGATGATCCAAGGGCTGCAGCAACTCTGCTCTGAGGACAGGCTGAGGGAGCTGGGGGTTCAGCTGGAGAAGAGAAGACCCCAGGGGGACCTCAGAGCTGCCTTGCAATAGCTGAAGGGATCCTGCAGGAAGGCTGCAGAGGGATTTTGCTAAGGGTCTAGAGCCAGGCCAAGGGGGATGGTTTGAAGCTGAGGCAGAGCAGGGTCAGACTGGAGCTGAGGAAGAAGTTCTTCAGTGTGAGGGTGGTGAGAAATCTGGCACAGGCTGCCCAGGGAGGCTGTGGCTGCCTCCTCCTGAGGGTTTTGAGGCCAGTCTGGATGAGGCCTTGAGCAGCTGAGTCTAGTGGAGAGGTGTCCTGGGGCCTGGTGTGGAGGTTGGAGGAGATGATCTCTCAGATCCCTTCCAACCTGAGCCATTCCATGATAGCTTTCATATTCATGTAAAGAACAGTGCTAAACCATCACATTCAAAAACAATCTCAGGAAATACTCTCTTGGGGCATGTTGCTCCCAATCAATCATCAGTGGCACGAAAACTGAGTAAGCCCAGTGTGTAATCCTTTTCCAACCAGCACTTGACTAGAAGTGGGTGGAAAACACAACAATAGTTGAATGTTTGGACTGCAGAGCCTTTTCCAGTTCAGGTGCTTCAATTCCAGCAGCCTGTTGCTAGATGTGTGACTTTTTTCCCAGCCCTACTAACAGCTATAACCCAAATTTCTTTTTTTCCCCTTTCCATTTTAACAAACTGATGGTTTGTGTTGGTTTATTGGGGTTTTTTTGCCTCCAGCTTCTTGTTAGAGTCACTTATTCTTACAAGCATTTGAGACTGTTTTACACAATGAGCAGAACCTTTCTGTCTGTGCCTGCCTCTCTAACCTTTGCTGTTGTGTGTTTTCATCCTCGGACCTCCTCTGCCTCCTCCAGAGTTTTAACACAGTTCAGCTGGTGGATATTGAGCCCTCACCGGTCAGTGCTATGAGAATGACAATAGCAGAGGTACATGGGGAGGGGGAGAGGGATTTCTCCTCACCATTTGTGTCCTATCCATATGCATGTGGCTTGGGATGTGGGATTTACACCTGGAAGTGGCAACAGAATGCAGGATTTGGGTATACAAGGGGGGGGGTGGAAATCAAGCTTTTTCCACCCTGACTTGAAGCAGGGGGAGAAAAAAATTCTTCAGCTTCACACTTCTTCTGTTTCACCACTTGCAGAGTGTTTGTCATTAATATTTTAATCTTTTGGGGGGGGGCAATCAATTAAAATTTTCCAGCTAGTGATGAGTAGCATTGGTGACTTCTCCAATGTGACTGGGGAAGCTTGGAGCTCAACTGGAGGCTCTTAACAGGGGCTGCTGGAGCACAGCCCTGCCACTAAGTCAATGTTGGGCTTTTCATTCTTGCCAGAGGGCCATCCCTATGGAAGACACAGCTGGAATTCACTCTGATCAAACTCTTTGCCACTGCAAAATTGAACCTGATTTTTTTTTTGTTGTGGCACTTGTGTGGTCTGGCAGTGCAGAGAGTGCTCAGCTTCAGGAGTGTTTGAGAGGTGGGTGAATGAGTTCATCATGCCTAAAGCTGTCTGGGGACTTCTTTACCGGGCCAACCCACTTGGGCTGCAAAACTCTGCACTTCTTCATCACACTTTGTTACTTGAGCTTCTGTGCTTTTGCTTAACTAATTCCACACCCCCCCCCCAGATTAATAAATGACACAGACATTTTTAATGATCCATGCACCTATTCTCAGCTAGCAGGACCCTAGCTGGCCCAATCCAGGTCTCACATTGACACCTTGGAATCCAAGAGGCTGAGAACTTTAGCTCAGCCTTTTGGCTTCGCCAGAACTGGTTTGTTTGCTACTCAACACCTAATTAAAGGACAACCATCAAGCATTCTTTTGCCACACGCTGCTCTTGCAGAGGTGATCACCTGGGTGTTAGGGCTTGTGGCTTGTGCATGAGAGTTTTCACACCAAAGACAAGCAAGCAGAGTGGTTTCATGCCTTTAATCAAATGTTTCATGTTAACCTTTTCCAAGAACAAATGATGGCCTCTCTACAAATCAAATAACTGATCCACTGTGACTGCAGTCAAGGTTTGGAACTGTGTTTGCTTGAGGAATGACCTCAGTGTTGGAGAGCAGAGCAGAAGAGAGGGACCTGGGGGGTTCTGGTGGGCAGAAGGATGCCCATGAGCCAGCAATGTGCCTTGTGCTCAAGAAGGCCAGTGGCATCCTGGGGTGGATTAGAAGGGAAGTGGGTAGTAGGTTGAGGGAGGTTCTCCTGCTCCTCTGTTTTGCTCTGGTGAAGCCACATCTGGAAAGTTGTGTCCAGTTCTGGGCCCCTCAGTTCAAGAAGGACCACAGGGAACTGCTTGAAAGAGTCCAGCTCAGAGCTACAAAGATGCTGAAGGCAGTGGAACAGCCTATGAGGACAAGGTGAGGGAGCTGGGGGCTCTTTATCTTGGAGCAGAGGAGCCTGAGGGGTGACCTCATTCCTGTTGATAAAGATGTGCCCGACAGTGTGGGGAGGACGGAGCCAGGCTCTGGTCAGTGATGTCAAGAGACAGGACAAGGGGCACCGGGGGCAAGCTGGAGCTGAGGAGTCCAGGTGAATATAAGGGGAAACTTTTTCACTGTGAGGATGCCAGAGCCCTGGAGCAGGCTGCCCAGAGAGGTTGTGGAGTCTCCTCTGGAGACATTCAAAGCCCATCTGGATGCATTCCTGTGTGACCTGCCCTAGGTGATCCTGCTCTGGCAGGGGGTTGGGCCCAATGTTCTCTGGAGGTCCCTTGCAACCCCTTACATTCTGTGATTCTGTGAGTCTGTGATTTTAAGAGTCACTGGATTGAAACTTGGAGTATCATAGGCAAGAAGAATGTTAGAAATGGGATGGATGTGGAAGTCACCTACTTGAAATGCTTCTGTGAGTTCTGGTTTATATGGAACATCTCCAGATTTGGATTTCTGAAGGGACCTGCTCCAGCAGGTCCCTGTCTGTGCTGTACTAAGGCCTCCAGAGCTGCCCCAGCCCTGCAGGTGGGGTCTCAGCAGAGCACAGCAGAGGGACAGAACCCCCTCTCTGCCCCTGCTACCCACCCTGCTGGGGATCAGCCCAGGACAGGGCTGGTTCTGGGCTGTCCGTGCTCGATGCTGGCTCATCTCCAGCTTTTCACCCCCCAGCACCCCCAAGCCCTTCTCCAAGGGGCTGCTCTCAGCCCTTCATCCCTCTGCCTGTATTGATAACAGGGATGGCCCTGATCCATGTGCAGGACCTTGCACCTGACCTTGTTGAACCTCATGAGGTTTATGTGGTCCTACCTTTCAAGCTCATCTAGGACCCCCTGGATGAATCCTTCACCCTGGCATTATCAACTGCACCACTCAGTTTGATGTCATCTGCCTAGAAAGGTTTAGAGCCTCCTTCTGTGGAGAGCTTCCAACCCCCCCTGGCCACTGTGTTCCTGGGTTGGACTGGCTGAGCTCCAGGGGTCCTTTCCCACCCCCACTGTGCTGGGGTTCTGTGAAATATGTTTAGCCTTATCAAAAAAACCCACTCAGCACATGCTGACCTTGCAGGGAGGCCACAACTAGTGACAGTTTAATCATCCAACATCCTTCCATGGGTCAAGGGATATTTAATAACAAGTCTGCAGAAACCTCTCCTGCTGCAAACGTGCTGTCCCCATGCTGCACAGATAATACCAAGCCATAAGGACAGGGCAAAACCAGAAAGGAAATTAGCCAGCTTTTCTCCTTTCTGTTTGGGAAGGATTCTTTTTCCTTGAACCACATTTTATCACGTGTGAAACGTCCAGAGAGTGGCAACAAAAAGCTGACAAAGAGCTTTGGAGGCCTTTTTTTGTTCCTGTTTTCAATCGAGGTGTCCCCTGCACGTCCCTGAGGCTGTGGGTTTCTTTCAGCATGCAAGTGAAAAAGTGTCTTCAAATCTGGTTTGTCTGATTGTCAGGCTGGGAGAGCTGGGGGTTGTTCAGTTTGCAGAAGAGAAGGCTCCAAGGACGCCTTAGAGCAGCCTTCCAGTACCTGAAGGGGGTTACTGGAGAGCTGGGGAGGGACTTTTGACAAGGGGCTGGGAGTGACAGGACAGGGGGCAGTGGATTGAAGCTGGAAGAGGGGAGATTGAGACTGGAGATTAGGAAGAAATTCTTTGCAGTGAGGGTGGGGAGACACTGGAACAGGTTGTCCAGGGAGGTTGGGGATGTCTCCTCCCTGGATGTGTTCAAAGCCAGGTTGGATGAGGCCCTGAGCAACGTGGGCTGGTGGGAGGTGTCCCTGCCCATGGCAGTGGGGGTGGAACTGGATGATCCTTGAGGTCTCTTCCAACCCTGACAATTGGATGTGGCACCTGAAGCCATGGTTTAGTTGTCAGGAGATGTTAGGTATTAGGTAATAGGTTGGAGTTAATGATCTCTGAGGTCTTTCCCAACCTGGTTGATTCTGTGATTCTGTGAATTCTGTGATTCTAAACCTGCTAATTCTAAGCTGCTCCTCATCCCACAACACCATCCAAACCCAGAGATGGGAAAAAAAACCCAAACAACTCTACAACCCCTGCTGTACTCCCATCACAACCCCATGCAGTGCTACAGGCTGGTGTTGATCTATTAGAGGGTAGGAGATCTCTGCAGAGGGACCGGGACAGCCTGGACAGATGGGCAGAGTCCAAGGGCATGAGATTGAACACAGCCAAGTGCCAGGTTCTGCACATTGGCCACAGCAACCCCAGGCAGTGCTACAGGCTGGGGGCAGAGTGGCTGGAGAGCAGCCAGGCAGAGAGGGACCTGGGGATACTGGTTGAGAGTAGGCTGAACATGAGCCTGCAGTGTGCCCAGGGGGCCAGGAGGGCCAATGGCATCCTGGCCTGGATCAGGAACAGTGTGGCCAGCAGGAGCAGGGAGGTCATTCTGCCCCTGTACACAGCACTGGTTAGGCCACACCTTGAGTGCTGTGTCCAGTTCTGGGCCCCTCAGTTTAGGAAAGATGTTGAGTTGCTGGAAGGTGTCCAGAGAAGGGCAACGAAGCTGGGGAGGAGTCTGGAGCACAGCCCTATGAGGAGAGGCTGAGGGAGCTGGGGTTGCTTAGCCTGGAGAAGAGGAGGCTCAGGGGAGACCTTATTGCTCTCTACAACTCCCTGAAGGGAGGTTGTGGACAGGTGGAGGTTGGTCTCTTCTCCCAGGCAACCAGCACCAGAACAAGAGGACACAGTCTCAAGCTGTGCCAGGGGAGGTTTAGGCTGGAGGTTAGGAAGTTCTTCATAGAAAGAGAGATTGGCCATTGGAATGGGCTGCCCAGAGAGGTCTTGGAGTCACCATCCCTGGGGGTGTTTAGGAGGAGACTTGATGGGGTGCTTGGTGCCATGGTTTAGTTGATTAGGTGGTGTTGGATGATAGGTTGGACTTGATGATCTCAAAGGTAATTTCCAACCTGTTCTGTTCTGTTCTGTTCTGTTCTGTTCTATTCTATTCTATTCTATTCTATTCTATTCTATTCTATTCTATTCTATTCCATTCAATTCCTAATTGCCTGGCCTCAGCTGCTGCTGCAATCTGTGTGCATGGGATGTTCAGAGGAGCTTTTGAGGCTAATGCTCCCAAAACAATGACTGAACCAGAGTTAAAAATAAGCAACCTCCTCCCCCCACCCTCCCTCCAACCCAACTGGAGGCATCATCTCCTACATATGGCTCTGCAGCTGTTCCTTCCATGGGTGCTTGTAGTGAGGAGGCCTTCAGTTGTCAGCCAAAAGCTTCAGGAGTTGTTGGCATTTCAAGGTTTTGCTGTAGAGAAACTCTGCTGTAGTGAAAAACCATCCCATTGCAGAGGGGGTGGGTGTATTTTTCAGCCCACAAGACATCAAAAAGTCCCAGGATCTCTTTGCTCTTCCTCAGATATGCCAGGACCATCTTTCTTGTGCAGAATTCTCATTGTCCAGAGAAGGGCAGTGAGGCTGGTAAGAGGTCTGGAGCACAGTCCTGTGAGGAGAGGCTGAGGGAGCTGGGGTTGATTAGCCTGGAGAAGAGGAGACTCAGGGGTGACCTTATTGCTCTCTACAACTACCTGAAAGGAGGTTGTAGCCAGGTGGGAGTTGGTCACTTCTCCCATCCCAGGCAAGCAGCACCAGAACAAGAGGACACAGTCTCAAGCTTTGCAGGGAAAGTTTAGGCTGGAGATGAGGAGAAAGTTCTTCCCAGCAAGAGAGATTGGCCATTGGGATGTGCTGCCCAGGGAGGTGGTGGAGTCACCATGCCTGGAGGTGTTCAAAAAAGGATTGGATGTGGCACTTGGAGCCATGGTTTAGTTAAGTCATGAGGTGTTGGATGATAGTTAATAGGTTGGACTTGGTGATCTCTGAGGTGTTTTCCAACCTGGTTGATTCTGTGCTTCTATTAATAGTGGATGCAGGTCCCCTGGTTTTCTGAGTGGCAAAAATCCCCCTGCATGCAAATCATCTCTCTTTTTAAAGATGGGGCTTGGGGGTGGGGTCCTGGTTGTAATCCTCCAGAATTGCAGCTCAGTCCTCAGCTCACTTTGGCTACCCTAAAATTAAATCAGTTCTGCACTGACAGACCAAACCTCCCAGCAAACTTGGCTCACCGTTTCCTCCTGACTGCTGCCTCTAGCCACGAGGAGTGTGAAACATGTCAGGCGCAGCCCTTCCTTCTCCTGCTGATCAGCAGCCTTGGCACCATAACATCTTCTTCTCACCTCTTAACAAGCAGTGACTCGGTTTCAGCTGTGTTTTGCATTGGTGATTTGCATGCAACAGATGTTCACTGCTTTTTTTCCCTTGGAATGGACTATTTGTAGCCTTCAGCTACCAAAATAAGGACCTTATAATCTGACATAAGGACCTTTTAAGCTGAAATAAGCAACTTTTAGCCCCCCCCAAAAGGCCTTCTAGCCCCAAACAAGGATCTTTTAACCCAAAATAAGGGCATTTCAACCCAAAATAAGGACCTGGTAGCCCAAAGTCTTAGAATCATAGAATCATCTGGATTGGAAGGGACCTCCAAAGGTCATCCAGTCCAACCCCCTCTGCAGTCAGCAGGGACATCCTCACCTAGAGCAGATTGCCCACAGCCCTCTTGAGTCTCATCTTGAATATTTGCAGAGATGGAGTCCTTTTAGCTCAAAATAAGGACCTTTTAACCCAAAATAAGGACCTTGTAGCCCAAAACAAGAATCCTAGAATCATCTGGTTTGGAAGGGACCTTCAAAGGTCATCAAGTCCAACCCGCTTTGCAGTCAGCAGGAACATCCTTGACTAGATCAGGTTAAGCCCAGAGCCCTGTTGAGCCTCCCCTTGAGTATCTCCAGGGACAGAGACCTTTTAGTCTAAACTAAAGACCTTTTAGCCCAAAGTAGACCTTATAGCTCAAAATAAGGACTTTTTAAGCCCAAAATAAAGACCTTTTAACCAGAACAAGGACCTTTTATCCCCAAATAAAGACCTCTGAGCCCCAAAATAAAGACCCTTTAGCTTCGAAGAGCCGACTTCTCTTTTCGCTGTAAAGATTATCCATCTGCTTTCTGCATCCAGCCATACCCATGGAGACAAGGGAATGCCAGAAGCTGTCTGCTTGTCCCTGCCTTAAGGCAGCTTCTACACCTGCACAGCAACATTTCAGACAGAAATGGAGAAGCTCCACGTGCCTGCAGCCTTTGTTATTTAAGGAGCAAGCATTGCCAGCCTCTGAGCTCCTTAGCTTTTTGGAGACATCTATTACCTTCTCCTGAAGGTTGAATTTTTAGCCTTGAACACTGCTGCCCTGTAACCCAAACCCTGAGAGAGCAGCAGAACACCCAGCTATGTTTAGCTCAGGTTTTTTTGGCTCTTCCTTCATTCCTTGGCCATGGTAAAGTGGTTTTTGGTTTCCCTCTTTTGTGTGTGTGTGTGTGTGAAAGAGGTTAAATTGAGCCATTGGATGTCTTGCCACCACCAAGTTCCAGGCCTGAAAACAGTTTTGCAAGTGCTAAATGGAGTAAATCAGACCCAAACCCTTCCCTACAAATTTGATTCTCATGTTCTTAGCAGCTAAATCTCTATTTGAGCTCCTTTCTTATACCTGTTTAAGTTGTTTTTTCATTGCTTAACTTAAGATACTCCTCCAGCTGATCTTTACCTGAAGATCAGACTTCTCAGGTCATCCTTGAAGCCCTCCTGCAGCATGAACTTTTCCATGCCAGTCAGAATCAATAGAATCACAGAATGGTCTGGGTTGGAAAGGACCTCCAAAGGTCATCCAGTCCAACCCCCTCTGCACTCAGCAGGGACATCCTCAACTAGCTCAGGTTGCCCACAGCCCTGCCCAGCCTCACCTTGAATATCTCCAGGGATGAGACCTCAACCACCTCCCTGGGCAACCTGTTGCAGTGTTCCACCACCCTCATGGTGCAGAACTTGTTCCTAACATCCAATCTAAATCTGCTCTTCTCTAATTTGAAACCATTGCCTCTCATTCTGTCCCTGCAGGCTTTTGCAAACAGTCTCTCTCCATCCTTCTTGTAGCCCTCTTCAGGTGCTGGCAAGCTGCTATTAGGTTTCCTGGAGCCTTCTCTTCTCCAGGCTGAAACACCCCCATCTCCCTCAGCCTGGCCTCAGAGCAGAGCTGCTCCAACCCCCTTGCTTGCTGCTGCTGCTCCTCTGTGCTTACACGTTCCTTCACAGCCTTCCTCAGTGCCATCACCTTAGTCCAGCACAGGTTGGGCGAAGCCCCTCCCAGCCCTCCCAGCTCCATTTGTTCAGGAAGCTTTTCAGTTGCTGATGGGTTTGAAACATTTCTCCTTTCACAATCTTCTCAGCCAAGTATTCAAACTGTGCATTTCCACCACCCTCTCTGGTCTTGCCCAGCTTCAGAGTCCCTGGCTTCAGCTTCTTCTCCTGGAGACTGCATTTTGCTTCAAGATTTAATCTCCTACTTTGGCCTTTATTTTCAGTAGCCATAGAATAGAATAGAATAGAATAGAATAGAATAGAATAGAATAGAATAGAATAGAATAGAATAGGAGTTGAGTTGAATTGAATTGAATTGAATTGAATTGAATTGAATTGAATTGAATTGAATTGAATTGACCAGGTTGGAAGAGACTTTTGAGATCACCAAGTCCAACCTATCACCCAACACCATCTAATCAACTAAACCATGGCACCCAAGCACCCCATCCAGGCTCTTCCTAAACACCTCCAGTGATGGTGACTCCATCACCTCCCTGGGCAGCCCATTCCAATGGCCAATCACTCTTTCTATGAAGAACTTCTTCCTAACATTCCTAGTTTCTCCCTAGCTCCATTTTTATTCCCCCTTTTTTCCCCCTGTTGATTATTTTTAGGCCTTTAAGCAAGGGTGAGGTCTTCCTGGGGACAATGCTGCTTTATGAATAACTAAACCAACCACACTGATCCAACAACCATCCATTCCTTTTTCATTTAGCATGCCCTGAGGAGTAGCCCACAAGATTTGCATTCATTTTCCTGGTCAAGTGCTCTTGATAAAGAGATTAAAACCAGCAAACACACTTGGGAGAAGGTTATCAAGTGACTAAAAAGGAGTCTGAATTCTTTCTTGATGAAAATAAGTTGCTGAGTTAGGGGCAAGGCCAGTGGGAAGGTTGAAGGTTCCTTGGGAGATGTTTTGTAGAGGAGAGGCAATGTCAAACGATTCCACTTGGATTTGCAGCTGGAAGCTGTGGAAGAAGCTGGACAAAAATGCTTACTCCAGCAAGCTGGGATGAAACTGAGCTAGAATCACAGAATGACAGAACCACAGCATGGTGAGGTTGGAAGGGACCTCTGGAGATCATCCAGTCAGGGGCACCCACAGCGTCTTGCCCAGGATCACAATGACCAGGTGGGGTTGGAAGCTCCTTCCAGAGAAGGAGACTCCACAATCTCTGCTGCAGGCACCCTCAAAGTCAAGAAGCTTTTCCTTCTGTCTATACTGCTGTAGAACAGAGAAGGTTTGGAGACTTACCCTCTAGAGCTCTTGTGTCTGAGACAAGGGTGTTTCATCTGTGGAATGAATGCTTATAGCACAACAGAGTCACAGAATGTGTTGGGTTGGAAAGGACCTTAAAGATCATCTAGTTCCAACCCCCTGCCATGGGCAGGGACACTTCCTACCAGACCACACTGCTCAAGGTTCTGTCTGACTTGGCCCTGAACATTTCCAAGGCTGGAGCCTCCACAACTGCCCTGGACAGCCTGCTCCAGGGCTCCAGTACCCTCACAGCAAGGAAGCTTCCGCTCACGTTTAGCTGGAACTTGCTGTGTTCATAGTTTGTGCCCTTTGTTGTTGCATCTTTCTGGGGTTTGGTACTACCTCAGAGTTCCTAAGGAAGGGATTTCTTGAATCTTTCTTGGGTTTGATGCCACCACAGACTTCATGAGGAAGGGGCTTGATGAATCTTTCTCTGGTTTGGTACCACCAAGGAGTTGGTAAGGAAAGGTCTTGGTGAATCTCTCTTGAGTTTGATACCATCCCAGAGTTCATGAGGAAGGGACTTGGTGAATCTCACTTGGGTTTGGTACCACCCCAGAGTTGATAAGGAAAGGACTGGTTGTTGAATCTCTCTTGGGTTTGGGACCATCCCAGAGTTCATGAGGAAGGGACTTGGTGAATCTCACTTGGGTTTGGTACCACCCCAGAGTTGACAAGGAAAGGACTGGTTGTTGAATCTCTCTTGGGTTTGGTACCACCCCAGAGTTCATGAGGAAGGGACTTGGTGAATCTCACTTGGGTTTGGTACTACCTCAGAGTTCATGAGGAAGGGACTTGGTGAATCTCACTTGGGTTTGGTACTACCTCAGAGTTCATGAGGAAGGGACTTGGTGAATCTCACTTGGGTTTGGTACTACCTCAGAGTTCATGAGGAAGGGACTTGGTGAATCTCACTTGGGTTTGGTACCACCCCAGAGTTCATGAGGAAGGGACTTGGTGAATCTCTCTTGGGTTTGGTACCACCCCAGAGTTCATGAGGAAGGGACTTGGTGAATCTCTCTTGGGTTTGGTACCATCCCAGAGTTCATCAGGAAGGGACTTGGTGAATCTCTCTTGGGTTTGGTACCACCCCAGAGTTCATGAGGAAGGGACTTGGTGAATCTCTCTTGGGTTTGGTACCTCCCAGAGTTCATGAGGAAGGGACTTGGTGAATTCTCTTGGGTTTGGTACCATCCCAGAGTTCATGAGGAAGGGACTTGGTGAATCTCACTTGGGTTTGGTACCATCCCAGAGTTCATGAGGAAGGGACTTGGTGAATCTCACTTGGGTTTGGTACCATCCCAGAGTTCATGAGGAAGGGACTTGGTGAATCTCTCTTGGGTTTGGTACCATCCCAGAGTTCATGAGGAAAGGACTGGTTGTTGAATCTCTCTTGGGTTTGGTACCACCCCAGAGTTCATGAGGAAGGGACTTAGTGAATCTCACTTGGGTTTGGTACTACCTCAGAGTTCATGAGGAAGGGACTTGGTGAATCTCACTTGGGTTTGGTACCACCCCAGAGTTCATGAGGAAGGGACTTGGTGAATCTCACTTGGGTTTGGGACCACCCCAGAGTTCATGAGGAAGGACTTGGTGAATCTCTCTTGGGTTTGGTACCATCCCAGAGTTCATGAGGAAGGGACTTGGTGAATCTCACTTGGGTTTGGTACCACCACAGAGTTGATAAGGAAAGGACTGGTTGTTGAATCTCTCTTGGGTTTGGTACCACCCCAGAGTTCATGAGGAAGGGACTTGGTGAATCTCTCTTGGGTTTGGAACCACCCCAGAGCTCATGAGGAAGGGACTTCTTGTTGAATCCTCCTTCTTTTGGATGAAACAAGATCCTGGGCTGATAAATACAATAGGAAGTTCTCCTGTAAGTGAAGCTCTCCAGAGGTAGCCCCAGGTCCATGTCCTTGCCTCATGCTCTTGTTCTGTCTTGCAGAGCCGACAGCTGGAGTCGGAGACCGGCACGACGGAAGAGCACAGCCTCAACAAGGAGGCCCGGAAGTGGGCGACCCGCGTGGCCCGGGAGCACAAAAACATCATCCACACTCAGAGGGTAGGTGAGGAAAATGTTGGGCTACAGATTGCTGTCTGTTCCACCTCCCCACAGTGTGAAAGAGGAGCTGCTGCCAGCACAAAGGAATTATTTCTGTCCCGGTACCTCTCCGGGCAACCTGCCGGTGGCATCTTGGCACATTCAGACTGCCAGCTTGCGCTTCTCTGGCTTTTTGGGGTCATAGAAGGCTTGGGTTGGAAGGGAACTTAAAGATTATCTAGTTCCTACCACCTTGCCATAGGCAGGGACACCTCCCACTAGCCTAGGTTGCTCAAAGCCTCGTCCAGCCTGGTCTTCAAGAGTTCCGGGGATGAGGCATCCACAGTCTCCCTGGGCAACCTGTTCCAGTGTCTCACCAGCCTCACTCCAAAGAATTTCTCCCTAATGTCAATCCAAATCTACCTTCTCTAGTTTATAAAAAATATTGTCCTTTGGCCTATAACCACAACCCTTGTAAAAAGTCCCTCCCCAGCTCTCCTGTAGCCCTCTTCAGGTACTGGAGGGCTGCTCTAAGGTCTTCCCTTCTAAGAGCCTTCTCTTCTCCAGGCTGAACACCCTCAGCCTGCCCTCCCAGGGGAAGTGCTCCAACCTCTGATCATTTGTGGCCCTCCTGTGGACCTCTCCAATGGATTCATGTCCTCAATATGTTTTGGTACTCCCATATAAATCTTTACTGCAGGTAACTCACAGACCTGCCTGTACTCTTCACAGCATCCTTCTGTTCCAGCTGGAGTGTCAGGGATTCCCTTAGCTCCTACAGATCACCTGGATATTACCTATAGAAAGGAAGATACTCATTCAGTCAGCCCTGGAAGAATTCAAGACCAGGCTGGATGAGATTTTTAGCAGCCTGTTCTAGAGGGAGGTGTCCCTGCCCATGTCAGGGGGGTTGCAACTATATGATCTTTAAGGTCCCTTCTAAACCAAACCAAAATCAAGGATCTACATGTATGGCTCAACAGAGAGGAACCCATGTCGAGGGTTTGGGCTGGGCTAGCCACTAGGTGAGTGATGGAGGCTCTCTGTGAACCCCTCTGCATCCCAATGGGAAGAGAAAGGGAATAAGGGAGGGAGGCTGATGGGTTGGAAAGAAACTAAACCAGCTGGCATGGAAATAAGAAACAATGAAATGAAAAAGAGCCCAAGCTAGTATGGAACCAGTCCCTGATGGCGCAGTGATCTCCCCATCAGCACTGATGCTGTGGGCAGGGCTCTGGAGAAGTCCCAGCCTGGACTCAGCAGCACCATGGGAACGGGATTCGGGAGCTGGTTCAGGAACTCGATTATGGGATGCAGGGGTTGGGATCAAAGGCAGAACAGAGAGAGTCCTCCTTGGACACTGACCATTGAAGAAGAGTCT
>JAAWVA010000750.1:0-18438 GCA_015227895.2 Colaptes auratus | reverse complement strand
CCTCCCTCAGCTGGACTCACCCTGGCCATGATGGAGACTCCACTTCTTTCTCTTCCCTCCAATGTGGCTTTACATCTTCAACACAGGCATGGAGCTCTCTGGAGTCCATCTGATAGCATCCTCCTTCCTTGCTGTTGATGTTTCCCCCCAGTCCACTGCAGGTAGTTTGCTCTCTGATAGTTCCATTTCATAGGGTCACAGAATCCTTTGGGTTGGAGAAGAGCTCTGACATCATCCAACCTCCCCAAACTCATCTCGAACTTGCCGGGCTGGGGCTGAGCCATGGCTCCCAGCACCACAGCTCTGCAGCTGAACAGCTCCAGGGATGGGCACTCAGCCTCCCCCCTGGGCAGCCTGGCACCTCCCTGACAACCCTTCCAGTGAAGCTCCTTCTGGTGCCAACCTCAACCTCCCTGGGGAAACTTCGGCCATTTCTTCTCCTCCTGGTGCTGTTGCCTCTGAGCAGAGCCCAGCCCCCACCTGGCTGCAGCCTCCTCTCAGGGAGCTGCAGAGGTCGGAGCTCTCCCCTCAGCCTCCTCCTCTCCAGCCTCACCCCCCCAGCTCTCTCCCCAGCCTCTTCTCCAGACCCTTCCCCAGCTCTGTTGCCCTTCTCTGGCCCTGCCCAGTCCTCAATGTCCTTCTGGGGGGCAGGAGCCCAACCTGAACCCAGCACTCAAGCTGTGCCCAGCCAGGGGCACCAGCCCTGCCCTGCTGCTGCTGCCCACACCATTGCTGCTCCAGCCCAGGTGCTGCTGCCCTCCTTGCCCCCTGGGCACTGCTGCCTCAGCTCCAACTGCTGGCACCAGCACCCCAGGGCCTTTGCTGCTGGCCCTTTCCAGCCCCTCTGCCCCCAGCCTGGAGCCTTCCTGGGGTGGTTGTGCCCCAAGGGCAGGACTCAGCCTGGCCTTGGGGAACCTCAGCCCAGGGACCTCATCCTATGGCTCCAGCCTGGCAGGTCCTCTGCACAGCCTCCAACCCTCCAGCAGATCAAGCTCCCACCAGCTTGGTGCCCTCTGCAAACTCCCTGAGGGACCCTTGATGCCCTCATCCAGCTCAGTGCTCAAGGGATTATCTTTTAGGTGGCTAAGAGGTGCTGAGCTGCACACCCCAGGTCCCCCCGATGCTCCCAGTACTGCACCCCTGGGGCTTTGCTTCATCCTCAGCCTTGCAGCTGCTGAGGGAGGATGTGGTCAATCATGGGATCAGTGTGGACCTCATTCTGAGGCCTCACCACTGCAGAAGTTCTCCCAGGCTTCCTCTCCTGAGCCTCTAACTCCACCACGGTCTCTGAGCAAACCTCCCCCTTGTTCTCCTCTCCTTAAGGTGGTGTCCAGCACCCCCCTTGTCTGGATGGTTATGAAGGTGATGGAATCCGACTCAAATGCCTCTCTGAGAGGTTGTTTGCTGACGTCCAGGTGCTGTGGAGAAGTGGTGGAGGAGAAGATGCCTTGGGACTCCCCTCAGCACACAGCAGCACTGCTAATGCCAGCAGCTCCCTTGTCCTCAAGCCAGGGGCTGGAACTCTGCCCTGCAAAGTCATTGACAAAGTGCTGAGGACATCAACAGAGTCTTCTGTGGTCATTGCAGGTCAGGGGTGGCCTTGTGGCCTGGGAGGGATCCTGCAGCTGTGTGGTGGTGCTGGTCTCACCTGAGGGCAGGAATCCATCCAGAAGGACCTCAACAGGCTTGAGGAGAGGCAGTGCCAGCTGCACGAGTGCCAAGCAGGCCAAGTGCCAGGTCCTGCAGCTGGCTCAGGCTAACCCCAGGCATAAATCCAGGCTGGGTGCTGAGTGGGGTGAGAGCAGCCATGAAGAAAGCCTTGGGGGTGTAGGATGCTGAGAAGCTCCCCAGAAGCCATGAGGTCTCCCTCAGCCTCCTCCTCTCCAGCCTCACCCCCCCAGCTCTCTCCCCAGCCCTCTTCTCCAGACCCTTCCCCAGCTCTGTTGCCCTTCTCTGGGCCTGCTCCAGCTCCTCAATGTCCTTCTGGGGGTCAGGAGCCCAAACCTGAACCCAGCACTCAAGCTGTGCCAGCCCAGGGGCACCAGCCCTGCCCTGCTGCTGCTGCCCACACCAGTGCTGCTCCAGCCACAGCTGCTGCTGCTGCCCTCCTTGCCCCCCTGGGCACTGCTGCCTCAGCTCCAGCTGCTGCCACCCAGCACCCCCAGGGCCTTTGCTGCTGGGCCCTTCCAGCCCCTCTGCCCCCAGCCTGGAGCCCTTCCTGGGGTGGTTGTGGCCCCAAGGGCAGGACTCAGCCCTTGGCCTTGGTGAGCCTCATCCCAGGGACCTCATCCTATGGCTCCAGCCTGGCCAGGTCCTCTGCAGAGCCTCCAACCCTCCAGCAGATCAGCTCCCCACCAACTTGGTGTCATCTGCTCTCATTTGCTCCATCCCCTTCCATGTTCTCCCCTATATGGTTCTCTGAATCCAGTGATGGAATCATGGATTCATGGATGGGAATAGACCTTTAGGACCATTGGGTCCCACCCTGATCTAACTCTCCCATCTCTGCTGCTTTGTGAAATGATCCAGAGGGGTCTCCAAGCCCCAGGGAACTGCTCCTGCAGCTGCTGGCATTGAAATCGAGCTCCAAATCCCTCTTGATTCACTCTTAGGCTTGTAAGCAAGGCAGGAAGTTGGTGTTTGAAGGAAAGTCCTAACTGATCTTCTGCCCCGTTCTCGCAGATGTCTTCTTCCCGCCACCTCCCCTGGCTGGCAGCTTTCATTGTGATCCTGCTTCTGATCCTCCTGGTCCTCTCTACCCTCTACAAGATCAGAGGTAAGTTTCTACTCACAGTCACAGAATGGTTCAGGTCGGAAGGGACCTCCAGAGGTCATCCAGTCCAAACCTCCCTGCAGGATGCAGGGACATATCCTTGGATCAGATTGCTCAGAGCCCTGCTGAGCCTCACCTTGAGTATCTCTCCAAGATGGAGCCTCAGAGCTTGGGTATCTCCAAGCACAGAGCCTCAGAGCTTGGTTACCTCCAAGGATGGGGCCAAACACTTGGATAACTTGAAGGATGGGGCCTCAGACTTTGAGTATCTCCAAGATTCTTCCTTACCAAGCAGAACTACCAAGGAACAGGAGATGCTTCACCAGCATCCAGCTCTGGAGCTCTCAGCACAGGAAGGACCTGGAGCTGATGGAGAGGCTCAGAGGAGGCCATGAAGATGCTCAGGGGGTGGAGCAGCTCTGCTATGGGACAGGCTGAGGGAGCTGGGGGTGTTCAGTCTGGAGGAGAAGGCTCCAGGGAGACCTTAGAGCAGTCTCCCAGTACTGAAGGAGGCTGCAAGAAGGCTGCAGAGAGATTGTTGCCAAGGGGCTGCAGGGCCAGGAGCAGGGCCGATGGCTTCAGACTAGCAGAGAGCAGATGGAGCCTGGATGTGAGGAACAAGTTCTGCACCAGGAGGTGCTGTTACTCTGGAGCAGGTTGCCCAGGGAGGTGGTTGAGGCTTTACCCCTGGAGCTATTGCAGGTGAGGCTGCACAGGGCTGTGGGCAACCTGATCTGGTGGAGGAGGTCCCTGCTGAGTGCAGAGGGTTGGGCTGGTGAGCTCTGGATTCTCCCTTCCCCCCAAGAGCATTCTGTGACTCTATGACAGCTCCCAAGCACAAACCCAAATACATTTTCCTTCTCCCTGCCTCTTTCTTCTTTCTTTCAGAGTACAGAAGATAACAGTCGGGAAAGTAAGTCCAGTTGGTCATCTGTGGGGCAGCAAGAGGCCCTTGTGGACAAAGGCCTCCTGGGGGCATCAAGAAGAGGGCAGCAGGGCAAGGGAGGTTTCCTCCCAATCTGCTCTGCCCTGGGGTAGCCACAGTGGAGGATTGGTTTCAGTTCTGGGCTCCCCCAGTTCAAGAGGGACTGGGAGCTGCTGGAGAGAGTCCAGTGGTGGCCCTGAGGATGATGAAGAAGGCAGCTCTGTGAGGAGCGAAGGGCTGAGAGCCTGGGACTGAAAGCCTGGAGCAGAGCAGCCACAGAGGGCATCCGAGCAATGCTCAGCAAGAGCTGAAGGAGCTGTGGGGGGCAAGAGGCTGGGGCCAGGCTCTGCTGAGTGCTGCCCAGGGCCAGGCCAAGGGGCACAAACTGGCAGCCAGGAGGTTCCAGCTGAGCAGGAGAAAATTCCTTGGTGTGAGGCTGCTGGAGGCAACTCCAGCCCCCAACTAGGCAGCTCCAAGCCCCAGTTGGGCAGCTGCAGGCCAGCAGGCGCGGCAGCCTCAGTCAGGCAGCCAGGCCCAGTAGGGCAGCTGCAGGCCCCAGTCGGGCAGCTGCAGGCCCCAGTCGGGCAGCTGCAGGCCCCAGTCGGGCAGCTGCAGGCCCCAGTCGGGCAGCTCCAGGCCCCAGTCGGGCAGCTGCAGGCCCCAGTCGGGCAGCTCCAAGCCCCAGTCGGGCAGCTGCAGGCCCCATCGGGCAGCACTGCCAAGGCTGAGACCAGGCTTCACTGCCCTGCAAGGAGGGAACAGCCTCCTGGGAGGCGAAAAGGGAGAAGCTGCCTCTGCAGGCAGTGTGATAGGACTTCGGGGAGTGAAATACAAATCCCAGTCCAGCTCCTGGCCCGCTGCAGCCTCTGGAGACCCTCAACTTTGGGGTCCCTACAGGCATCCAGCCTCAGCCTGTAGCAGGATGCAATCCTTCCAGCAGACCCAGAGCCCATGGGGAGGCTGTGGCCGTGCTGTGCTTACCAAGCTGCTTCCCTGTTGCTGCTGCTGCTGCTAGTTGTGATTACTGCTAGGATTTTCCTTTCTATTGCAAAGTTCACTTTCAGTTCATTGTTTTAGTTTAGTTTGGGTTTGGGGCTGAGCCTCGGTGGGTTTCAGGTACTCACCGAAGTCTTTTGCTCTGTCCACAGGAAGTGCACAGAAGGAGTCCCAGGAAGGTAAGGCTGAAGCAGTGATTTCACGGTCTGAATCTCTCTGGCCCTTCAGCACCAGCTCAGGGCTGAGCTCTGGAAGCGTTCCAGCAGAAAAAACCCAACCCCAAACGTGAAATTAAATGAGAGAATAAAGGTAAAATAATTCAATCAGATTATAGATAAATTATAGATAAATTCACTCAATTAGATTAGATATTAGGTTAGCTAAAATAGATGAATATAGATACATTAATTCAGATAAAATAAAGATTAAAAAGTCGATCAATCAAAAATATAAATAAATAAAAATCAAGAATAATAAAGAATAAGTATAAATAAATTATTAAATTATTATAATAATTAAATTATTATAATAAATAATTATTATTATAATAAATAATTATTATATCTAATATAATAAGTATATAATTAGATAATGATATATTAAATATATAATAAAAATTAAATTAGAAAATAATTATTAAAAATTAGTAATTATTAAATAAATAAATTATACGTATAATATATAATAAAAATTAAAAACAAATTATGAAAAAATAAAGAAAATCAAAGAATAATGATAAAAAATAAGTAAATGATAATGAAATAAGTTCAAATAACTAAATAAAATTAGGTAAAAAAAATATTATTAAGTATACATAGATAAATAAAAATTAAAAAATCTATGAAAAAAATAAAAATAAATAAACAAAGAAAATGATAAAAATAAGTAATGATAAGCTAAAACTAGTTAACTAACTAATAAATAAGGTAAATAAAATAATATAAATATAAAAAGATAAAATAAAAATAAAACAAATCAAGTGAAATAAAATTAAAATAAAGAAAAATCAAAGAAAATGATAAAAAAAGTAAATAATAAGCGAAAAAAGTTCAACTAACTAAATAAAATTAAGTTAAAATAAAATAATTTAATTAAAGATAAATAAGATAAAATAAAAATTACCAAATCTATGAACAATAATAAAGAAAAAATCAAAGAAATGATAAAAAATAAGTAAATATAAGCTGAAAAAAAATTCAATAACTATAAATTAGGTGAATAAAATAATAAATAAATTATAATATAAAAAATAAAAATAAAAATTAAAAACAAATCTATGAAATAAAATAAAGAAAAATCAAAGAAAATGATAAAAAATAAGTAAATAATAAGCTAAAAATAAGTTCAACTAACTAAATAAAATTAAGGTAAAATAAAATAATTAATTAAATTATAAATATAAATAATATAAAATAAAAATTAAAAACAAATCTATGAAATAAAATAAAAATAAAGAAAAATCAAAGAAAATTATAAAAAATAAGTAAATAATAAGCTAAAAATAAGTTCAACTAACTAAATAAAATTAAGGTAAAATAAAATAATTAAATTATAAATATAAATAATATAAAATAAAAATTAAAAACAAATCAATGAAATAAAATTAAAATAAAGAAAAATCAAAATTATAAACAATAAGTAAATAATAAGCTAAAAATAAGTTCAATAACTAAATAAAATTAAGGTAAAATAATAATAATTACATTAAATTATAAATGTAAATAAGATAAAATAAAAACAAATCTATGAAATAAAATTAAACTAAAGAAAAATAGAAGAAAATGATAAAAAATAAGTAAATAATAAATCAAAACTAAAAATTAATTGAATGAAGGTAAAATAAAATAATTAAATTGCAAATGCAAATAAGATAAAATAAAAATTAAAAAATAAATCAATAAAATAAAAATAAATAAAAATAAAGAAAAATAAATTCATCAAAAATAAGTAAATAATTTAACCTGAAAATAAATTAAATGAAGATAAATAAAATCATTCCATTAAATAAAAAATAAATAAGATAAATAAACATTAACAAACAAATCAATGAACTGAGATAAAATAAATACACATGAAAATAATCAAAGATAAGCAAACAATAAACTAAACTAAAAGGAAATTAAATGAGGATAAATTAAAATAACCGAATTAAATTAGAAATATAAATGAGATAAAAAATCAATGAAATAAAATATGAATAAAATAAAACAATCAAAAATAAGTAAATCCATTTAACCTAAAAACAAATTAAATGAAGATAAAATAAAATACTTAAATTACATTAAAATAGAACATAAAAAAAAAAACAAAACAAAAGAATTGAATGAATTTCCACTGATGGATAAAAATCAAATGTCTGAAGCCCCAAATGAAGGAAATGAAATCAATTGCTTTAAGTCATTTGCTGTGGGTTTGCTGTAACAAAATGCAGTGAAAATGAATCAAAACCAGACCAAAATGAAATTGAATTTAAAATGAAATGAGCAAAATCAAAGCTGGGGGCAGTGGCAGCACTTTGGGGTTCAGTGGAATGGTTTGCTTTCCTTTTGCTTTTCATAAACTGAAAATGAAGCCAAAGAAGGCAAAAAAAAAATTAAAGAATTGAAAAAGAAAAGTAAATAAAGTTTTGTTAAAAATGGGAAAGAACTGAAACTAAAACCTCCCAGGGCTGTGGGGAGCAGGTCCAGAGAGCTTCTGCTCCCCCTGCTCTGCCCTGCTCAGACACAGCTGGAATCCCCGCGGAGAGACGCCAGCCCCGAGGCACAGAGCTGCTGCGGGCTGTGGAACACCTCCTGTGGGGCCAGGCTGAGAGCTGCTGGGGCTGGGAGCTGGGAGCAGAGCAGCCTGAGGGCTGCCCTCAGTCATGGGGAGAGATGTGCAGGGCTGGAGCCAGGCTCTGCTGAGGGGTGCCCAGGGACAGGCCAAGGAGCAAGGGGCACAGCCTGGAACCCAGGAGGTGCCACCTGAGCGGGAGGAGAAACTTCTTTGGTGTGAGGCTGCTGGGGGCCTGGAGCAGGCTGCCCTGAGGGGGTTGTGGAGTCTCCTGGTGTGAAGAGCTTCCAGCCCCCCCCAGGTGTGTTGCTGTGTGAGCAGCTCTGGGTGGTGGTCCTGCCGGCAGGGGGCTTGGGATGGAGGATCTCCAGAGGTCCCTTTCCAGCCCTGAGGTTCTGTAATCCTGTGAGGATGAAGGCGGCAGGCAGGCAGTGGAGATTCATATCCAAACTCGTCTCTTCCAGACATGGACCAGCTCCAGAGGAACTGGGTAAGAGCAGCAGCCTTTGACTTCCTTGGGTTGGGTTTCAGAGTCCTTTGGTGGGAAGAGTCCAGGAGAATTCCCAAAAGTTCTTGGCCCATGAGAAGTGGATCCTGTGGAAAAGGTCCTGGTTCAAAGCCAAGAGTTTTCAGCTGATTGATGGTGACCTGGTGCCAGCAGCAGCAGCACCTTCAATTACATTAATGGTGTGCCCTGGTGTCATCATAACCATCATCATCACATTCAATTAAAATGAATGATGCCCTGGTGTTCATCATCATCACCATCATTCATCATCACCAGGCATCCTCACCTCATCATCAACCAGCATCATCACCAGCAGCAGCAGGCACCACCACCACCTTCAATGATGGACCCGGTGCCACCACCACCATCATCACCTCACCTTGGATTCAATCAGTGATGACCTGGTGCTATCATCCTCATCATCTCCAGTCAAACTGATGATAAGCTGCTGCCATCATCATTTCCACCATCACCTTCAATTAAATGAATGGTGCCCTGGTGCCATCATCATCATCATCATCATCGTCATCACCACCTTCCAACCTGATGGATTCCACAGTTCAAGGATCTCAACTCCTGCACTAAACAGAGCAGGATGGACATCCCCAGAGGACAATGTGTTCTCTTCCTATTCTGAAACCATCTCCTGAACTCCATCCCAGTCCTCACCTCCCTTCAGTGCCTAACACCGAAGTTCTCAGCTCACATTTGATGAGGTTTTGGCCTTAACCAGTGTTGTTTGCTCTGCCATTTCTCTCTTTCTTTCTTTGTTTTTCAGATGAGGAGAAAGAAATCTTTGAAAAAGGTAAAATAGCTTTTTCACTCCATCCTCCTTTTGATCATCTTCAGTGTTCTATTCACCATCCCCTGGATGATGCTTGGCAGCTGCCCCAGGGGTGCAGTACTGGGAGCATCGGGGGGGACCTGGGGGTGTGCAGCTCAGCACCTCTTAGCCACATAAAAGATAATCCCTTGAGCACTGAGCTGGATGAGGGCATCAAGGGTCCCTCAGGGAGTTTGCAGAGGGCACCAAGCTGGGTGGGAGCTGATCTGCTGGAGGGTTGGAGGCTCTGCAGAGGGACCTGGCCAGGCTGGAGCCATAGGATGAGGTCCCTGGGCTGAGGTTCACCAAGGCCAAGGGCTGAGTCCTGCCCTTGGGGCACAACCACCCCAGGAAGGCTCCAGGCTGGGGGCAGAGGGGCTGGAAAGGGCCCAGCAGCAAAGGCCCTGGGGGTGCTGGGTGGCAGCAGTTGGAGCTGAGGCAGCAGTGCCCAGGGGGGCAAGGAGGGCAGCAGCAGCCTGGGCTGGAGCAGCAATGGGGTGGGCAGCAGCAGCAGGGCAGGGCTGGTGCCCCTGGGCTGGGCACAGCTTGAGTGCTGGGTTCAGGTTTGGACTCCTGACCCCCAGAAGGACATTGAGGAGCTGGAGCAGGGCAGAGAAGGGCAACAGAGCTGGGGAAGGGTCTGGAGAAGAGGGCTGGGGAGAGAGCTGGGGGGGGAGGCTGGAGAGGAGGAGGCTGAGGGGAGAGCTCCTTGACCTCTGCAGCTCCCTGAGAGGAGGCTGCAGCCGGTGGGGGCTGGGCTCTGCTCAGAGGCAACAGCAACAGGAGGAGAAGAAATGGCCTCAAGTTTCCCCAGGGGAGGTTGAGGTTGGGCACCAGAAGGAGCTTCACTGGAAGGGTTGTCAGGAGGTGCCAGGCTGCCCAGGGGGAGGCTGAGTGCCCATCCCTGGAGCTGTTCAGTGCTGCCAGAGCTGTGGTGCTGGGAGCCATGGCTCAGGCCAGCCCTGGCAGTCAGGAGATACATAAGAGGTTAAACCCAAGAGAGTTCTCTCAAAAGAGCTCTATAAACATTGAGATCAAAGCCCAGGCTGGTCCCACAAGCACAAACAACTCATCCACTGCCATCCCTACAGCCATCCTCAGGCTCCCATCCCTTCCTTGCTTCCTCAGCCCATCTTTTGCTTGGTTTTCATTTCCTTTTCTCTTCCCTCTGCAGAGAAGCAGGAGCTGCTGAGCAAAATTGGTAAGGATGTGCCCCTCAGCCTGGAGCCTTGAAGGTGATTCCAGTGCTTTGGGTAAGAAAATGCCACTTTGGAACCAAACAGCTGGAGGGCAGCCCTGTGGAGAAGGACCTGGCAGTGCTGGTGGACAAGAAGTTCTCCATGGGCCAGCAATGTGCCCTGCTGGCCAGGAAGGCCAATGGGGTCCTGGGCTGGAGAGCAGCTCCATGGAGAAAGACCTTGGGGTGCTGGTGGGCAGCAAGTTCTGCATGGCACAGCAAAGTGCCCTGGGGGCCAAGAGAGCCAAGGGGAGCCTGGGGGGCAGCAAGAAAAGTGTGGCCAGCAGGGCTGGGGAGGTTCTGCTGCCCCTCTGCTCTGCCCTGCTGAGACCACTCCTGCAATCCTGTGCTCAGCTTGGGGGTCCCCAGTTCCAGAGAGACGAGAGCTGCTGGGGAGAGCCCGGGGAGAGCCAGGAGGATGCTTAGGGGCCTGGAGCATCTCCCTGTGGAAAGAGGCTGAGAGCCCTGGGGCTGTTTGGTCTGGGGAGGAGCAGGCTGAGAGGGATCTGATCAATGCCTGTCAATAGCTGAGGGGGGGAGGCAAGAGGCTGGGCCAGGCTCTCTGCTGAGTGGTGCCCAGGGCCAGGCCAAGGGGGGCACAAACTGGCAGCCAGGAGGTTCCAGCTGAGCAGCAGGAGAAACTTCTTTGGTGTGAGGCTGCTGGAGCCTGGAGCAGGCTGCCCTGAGGGGTTGTGGAGTCTGCTGGTGTGGAGAGCTTCCAACCCACCTGGATGCATTCCTGTGGGGCCTGCCCTGGGGGATGCTGCTCTGGCAGGGGGTTGGGATGGACCTCTGGAGGTCCTTCCAGCCTCTGATGTTCGTGAGTCCATGAAACAAGACATTTTTAGATGCATTTTGACTCTTGGCCAAGTGAAGACCCTTGGTGGCCACCTGCAGGGGTCTGCAAGCAGGGCCACAGCTCTCCTCAGGTGCCTCCAGCTGACTAGCTCACCTAAAGGAGTCTTCTAAGTCTGGAGCATTGAGGCTAAGGCAGACTCCTGGCTGCCTCCTTGAGGGATAAAGGTATCAAAGAGTAGCTGCAGAGCGGGGGCTAAACAGCAGAGCACACCAGGTTCTGCTGGGCCATCCCTTGCTCCGACTCTACACCGCCTCGGGTTTGGATGACTCCAGCCCCCCAAGTTAAGCTAGAATCAGGTCCTGTGTCCCAGGCTAGGTCATACCCAAGCATTGTAGCCTTGGTGGAGAAGAGCTGTGGTGAGTGAGCAGCTGGGGGACCTGGGGTTGTTCAGTCTGGAGGAAAAGAGGCTGAGGGGGAGACCTGGCTCTCAGCAGCTCCCTGCGAGGAAGTTGGAGTGAGGTTGGGGTTTGGTCTCCTCTCCCAAGCATCAAGTGGTAAGACGAGAGGCCTCAGGTTGCCCCAGGGGAGAGTTAGGTTGGACATGAGGAACAATTTCCTCTGCAAGAGTTGTCCAGGCCTGGCCCAGGCTGCCCAGGAGGTGGTGGAAGCCTCATCCCTAGAGGGATTTCCAAGCCACGGAGATGGGTGCTGAGAGCCATGGTTGGTGGAGACCTGGGGTGAGGGTTGGAATTGATGATCTTGAAGGTCTCTTCCAACCTAAAAGGTTTCTGTGACACTTTGATTGTGTGAAATGCTCCTGGTAAGGCCCAGACCCCTGCAGAAGACCCTGCCCAGACCCCTGCAGAAGACTTTGCCCAGACATGAGGGTAACAGAATTTTGTCTTGTTTTGCAGAGAAGCTCCAGGGTGAACTGGGTGAGTTGGAAGCTACCCCTCCCAGTTTGATCAGCTCTCCATCCCCTCCCAGCCCCCAAAGGCAGAGGCATCCCCAGTCTGCAATCAGTTTAATTCATCCCTGGTGCCTCTTCTCTTGCAGAGTTCAGGAGGGGCTCGCAGCCATGCAGGTAAGTCAGGGCCCAGCACGGGAAGCGACATGGAGCTGATGGAGAGGCTCCAGAGGAGGCCATGAAGATGCTCAGGGGGTGGAGCAGCTCTGCTATGGGACAGGCTGAGGGAGCTGGGGGTGTTCAGCCTGGAGGAGAAGGCTCCAGGGAGACCTTAGAGCAGTCTCCCAGTACCTGAAGGAGGCTGCAAGAAGGCTGCAGAGAGATTGTTGCCAAGGGGCTGCAGGGCCAGGAGCAGGGCCGATGGCTTCGACTAGAGCAGAGCAGATGGAGCCTGGATGTGAGGAACAAGTTCTGCACCAGGAGGCTGCTGTTACTCTGGGCAGGTTGCCCAGGGAGGTGGTTGAGGCTTTACCCTGGAGCTATTGCAGGTGAGGCTGCACAGGGCTGTGGGCAACCTGATCTGGTGGAGGATGTCCCTGCTGAGTGCAGAGGGTTGGGCTGGATGAGCTCTGGAGGTCCCTTCCAACCCAGACCATCCTTAGTCATCTCCAGGCTTATTTCTTCCTTGTTTTTCACAGAATCCTGAAATCCATGAATTGAAGGAAAACCTTTACAGGTCTCCTAGTCCCACCCCTCTGCAGGGACACCCCAGCCAGATCAGGTTCTAGGTCACCCAATAAACCTCTCTGCATCCCCAGCCAGATCAGGTTCTAGGTCACCCCATCCAACTCTCTGCAGGGACATCCCCAGCCAGATCAGGTTCTAGGTCACCCAATCCAACCCCTCTGCAGGGCACCCCCAGGTTCCCTCACTTCCTTCAGATTGTTCTCATTATCCGCAAAGTCAGAATTAGTTTAGAGCTTCCTTCTTTCATTTCACTTTTCCCCTCCCCCCTTCTCTCCTTCCCAGTTCAGGTACTCTGGATGAGAGCTGCAAACATCCCAACCTCAGCATCAAGGGGAAGAACAGAGTCGTGGCTGCAGCCAGCCCCCGCTCGCAGCCTGGTGGTGGCCAGGGAGGGGTTCTCCGGAGGGAAGCATTACTGGGAGGTGGAGGTGGGAGACAAACCCCAGTGGGAGCTGGGAGTGGTGTGTGAGGCGGGCAGGGAGGGGCTGAGGAACAGCGCGGCCGCGGCGGCCGGAACTGCTTCAGCCTGCAGCTCTGCCAGGGAGAGTACAGCCTGAGTGGAGAGGCTGCTGTGAGGCCGTGGAGGCCCCTGCAGCGTGTGGTGGGTGTGCTCCTGACCAGGAGCAGCGTCTGCTGGCCTTCTTCGACGTGGAAGGAAAGCAGCTCCGAGAGCAGCTCCGCTTTGACTTCCCTGGCAGGCTCTACCCCGCCTTCGGCCCAGGCCCGATGGCACGTGCTTGGAGTTCGTCCTGTGAGGGTTTAGGGCCAGGAAAGCCTCCCTGGACTTCCCTCCACAGGGAGCTCCCATAAATGCATCATGGGATGGCGTTGGGTTGGAAGGGATCTTAAAGACATCCAGCTCAGCAGCTCCCCCAGGGCAGGGACACCTCCCCCCAGCCAGGCTGCTCAGGGCCACATCCAGCCTGGCCTTGAACACCTCCAGGCAGGAGGCAGCCACAGCCTCCCTGGGCAGCCTGTGCCAGGCTCTCCCCACCCTCACTGCCAACAATTCCTTCCTCCTCTCCAGTCTCAATCTGCCCTCTCCCAGCTCCAGGCCACGCCTCGTCCTGGCAGTCCAAGTCCTCCCAGCTCCTGGAGCCCCTCCAGGCACTGGGAGGCTGCTCTGAGGTCTCCCTGGAGTGAATGCAGTCAATGCGTCATGCAGTCATGCAGTGGATGCAGTCAATGCAGTGGATGCAGTCAATGCAGTGGATGTCATAAAAGCAGTGAATGTAGTCAGTGAATGCAGAGAGTGCATTGAATGCAATGGAGGCAGCGGATGCAGCAGGTGCAGTGGATGCAGTGAGCACAGCAGGGCAGTGGATGCAGTGGATGCAGTGAATCACAGAGGATGTGCAAGCAGAGAGAAAAGTAAATTGAGCTCCAAACCCAGGGCCAAGGAGGAAGTCATTCCTGAAGCACACCTTGGGGGGGGTCTGCCACCCTGGGACTGTCACCCCAAATGGCCGAGCCCTGCAGTTTCTCTCTCATTCCCAGGACTGAAGAAAGTTGAATTCCTTCAGTGGTTGTTGCCTCTCTGCTGTGTTCCCCTCTGAACCAGCAAAGCCCCCAGGGAGGCGTTTGCCTGAAGGTGAAGGTCACCTGTCCATACAGAGCCAAGGCAGAAAGCTGGGGCAGCAAACTGTCAGCTGTGAAATCACAGATCGCGGGGTATAGGTCACAGGGTCACAGGGTCACAGCATGCTAGGGATCAGGAAGGGACCTGTGAAGATCTTCCAGTCCAACTCCCCTGCCCGAGCAGGACCACAGGCTCCAGCACAGGTCACACAGGAAAACATCCAGACAGGGCAGGGAAGGCTCCACAGAAGGAGAAGCTCCCTGGCTCTGCTGGCCACACTGCTGAATGCAGCCCAGGGCCCCACTGGCCTTCCTGGCCAGCAGGGCACATTGCTGGCCCATGGAGGACTTGTTTGTCCACCAGCACTGCTGGGTCCTTCTCCACAGGGCTGCTCTCCAGCAGATCCCCTCCCAGCCTGTCCTGGCTATGTATGCAAATAACCTGTTTGAAGCTCTGCTCCTGGGAGGGGTTTGGGTATCCTCTGAGCAGCTCTGTGCCCCTCCAGCAGTTCTCTGTCTCCCTTCAACTTGGGGAGCCCAGAAATGGACCCAGTTTGTATCCTCTGCCCTTTGTCATGTCACAGGGCTCCGCTGACAGAGCCTGGCCCCATCCCTGGAGCTATTCAAGGTGAGGCCGGACAGGCTCTGGTCAGCCTGTTTGGTGGAGGATGTCCCTGCTGAGTGTGCAGAGGGGGGTGGGCTGGATGAGCTTGAAGCTCCCTTCTAGCCCAGGACCTTCTGTGATTCTTGAGTGCCATTATGCAGCATGTGCAGGGCAACAGGACCAGGCCCAGGCACCATGGGTTGGTGAAGGGTTCAGGAAGTCCTCCTTGGTGCCATGATTCCTCCTAGGACAACCTGGAGGACGAGGGACAGGCTGTGTGGGTTGTTTATCTAGACGTCAGCGAAGGCTTTGGCACTGGCCCATGGCCTCCTGCAGCAGAACCTGGCTGCTCATGGCTTGGATGGGTTGGGGATTCACTGGGTTGAAAACTGGCTGCTGGCCAGGCCCAAAGTGTGGTGGGGGGGGAGAGAGCTCCAGTTGGTGGCCACACACCAGGGGTGCTCCCCTGGGGCCAGGTCTTGTTCAACACCTCCATCAATAATCTGGGTGAGGGAATTTTGTCATCCTCAGCCAGCTTGAACACCAAGCTGGGTGGAGCTGATCTGCTGGAGGGTTGGAGGCTGTGCAGAGGGACCTGGCCAGGCTGGAGCCATAGGATGAGGTCCCTGGGATGAGGCTCACCAAGGCCAAGGGCTGAGTCCTGCCCTTGGGGCACAACCACCCCAGGAAGGCTCCAGGTGGGGGCAGAGGGGCTGGAAAGGGCCCAGCAGCAAAGGCCCTGGGGGTGCTGGTTGGCAGCAGCTGGAGCTGAGGCAGCAGTGCCCAGGGGGGCAAGGAGGGCAGCAGCAGCCTGGGCTGGAGCAGCAATGGTGTGGGCAGCAGCAGCAGGGCAGGGCTGGTGCCCCTGGGCTGGGCACAGCTTGAGTGAGTGCTGGGTTCAGCTTGGGCTCCTGACCCCCAGAAGGACATTGAGGAGCTGGAGCAGGGCCAGAGAAGGGAACACGAGCTGGGGAAGGGTCTGGAGAAGAGGGCTGGGGAGAGAGCTGGGGGGGGGTGAGGCTGAGAGGAGGAGGCTGAGGGGGAGTCCTTGACCTCTGCAGCTCCCTGAGAGGAGGCTCAGCCAGGTGGGGGTGGGCTCTGCTCAGAGGCAACAGCAACAGGGTGGGGAAGGGGGAGGGTCTATGTCCATGCACTTGTTCCAGAGTCAGGGTTGTGCTGGTGAGGAGTAAAACCCAGGGGGAAATGGGCAAAGATCATCAACCCTTGGCACTCAGGGAGGCTTTAATGTCAGGAGACAGCAGAGAAGGGAGCAGGGACCCTGCAGGGCTGAGCTCCCCAGGTGGGGTGGTTTGGATGGGCAATGCAGTCCTCACTCACTGCTTCTGGGGTTCCTCTTTGTAATTCAGGCTCTGATTTTCTTCTTCACTTTCCCTTCTTAGCTCCTCAGAGAGAGGATTTCAGGACATTTCCTCTCTGTCCCCTTGGCCTTGCTTTCCAAGAGGCCTTTTTTGCTTTGGGTGATGTTGCAGAGCAGCTTTGAACCCGGGCAGTGCTCTGAGAAGATTCTCCACCAAGAACCTGACCATGAGAGGCTTTCTGCTTCCAAGCAGGGAGCTCCTCTCATTATTTCTGCTTTCCCCCCCCCAATTTTCCTGTTTTCTTCCCCATTTTTCCTCATCTCCTCATTCCTATGTCCCTAACCCATCCAGCCTCTCTCCTCCACCCTGACCTCCTGGCAGGAACTCAGATGCCACAAACCTCTCCCACCCCCAACAACCTCCTCTCCAGCCTCTCCCAAAGGGGACAGGGATAGGACTGGGTGGATGAGAGGTGTGGATGTCCCTTCCCTTTTGGACAGGAATGGATAAAAACCTCTCTGCAGGATCAGTCCAACCACAGAGGCATCCTCACCAAGGTGACCTTCTGCTCTGCGTCGTAAAACTTCAACCTCCCTTCCTCCAGGTCAGCAGGACTCGACCACTGAGTGCTCAGCTGCTGCTTCTCAGCCCTGCAGATTCCCTCGCTGGAGAACCTCTCCCTGAGACCTGTGCAGGGCCCAACAGTCCTCCCCGAGCAGGCTCCTTCTCCTCCTCCTGCCTCCCGTTGTCCCTCACCACCCCAGCACCCAGTCCTGCTGCTGGTCCACCTCCACCTCCCAGTAGTGAATCCCTTCTGCAAAGCCTTCCCTCCCCAGCAGGACAGCCCGTGCGCAGAGAGAGCTCTGGCTTCAGCAGGGTTGGAGGTGCTGCTCCCCACGCCTGGAGGCCCTGGGACCTGCAGCTCCAGCGCTCGGCAGTCGGCAGTCACCGTGACGGCCACTGGGGGGCAGAGGAGGATCGGCTGTGAGGGAAACTGTCGGCTGTGAGGGACCTCGGCTGTGAGAGGGACCCGGCTGTGAGGGACCTCGGCGCTGAGGGACCTCGAGACGGCTCCGCACCCGCCTGAGGACTGAAGGGCTCTGGGTGGCCCTGCTTGCATTCACCAAAGGAGTGGTGGATTTGCAGATGGACCAAGAGCCTGGGAGCTCTACCAGCCAGTGCAAGAGACAACCACAGAATTGAATGCTTTGGGTGGAAGAAACCTTGAGGGCCATCAGGTCCGACTGAGTCCATCAGCACCAGCAGGGCACCATCAAACCATGGCCCTCAGCACCACATCTGCACGGCCCTGAAACCCCTCCAGGTCTCAGGACTCCACCACTGCCCGGCAGCAGGGCCAGGCCTGGGCAGCCCTTTGGGGAAGATGAAGTGTTTCAAGTCCACACTCTGGAACCTGAGCCTCTTCCTCTTCTTCTCCCATCCTTCTCCTCCCATCCTCTCCTATCCCTCTTCTCCTGAATTCTTCCACCCTTCTGCTCCCTCCCCTTTCTCTCCCAGCATGTGCTCCTCCCTTCTCCTCACTCAGTCTCCTCCCATCTCCTCCATCCTTCTCCTCCAATCCTGTTACATGTTACAGGAGTGTAGAATCATGAAGGTTGGAGAGCCCTCTGAGATCTGCAGTCACACCCTCCACCCAACCCCACCATGGCCACCAACCCCTGGCCCCAAGTGCCACGGCCACAGGGCTCCTGAACACCACAGGGATGGGGACTCCACCACCTCCCTGGGCAGCCTTGACCACTCCTGCAGGACAGAGATTGTTCCTCATCTCCATCTTAACCTCCCCTGGGGCAGCTTGAGGCCATTTCTTCTCATCCTATCACTTCTTAATAAGGAGCAGAGCCCAGCCCCCACATGGCTGCAGCCTCCTCTCAGGGAGCTGCAGAGGTCAAGGAGCTCTCCCTCAGCCTCCTCCTCTCCAGCCTCACCCCCCCAGCTCTCTCCCCAGCCCTCTTCTCCAGACCCTTCCCCAGCTCTGTTGCCCTTCTCTGGCCCTGCTCCAGCTCCTCAATGTCCTTCTGGGGATCAGGAGCCCAAAGCTGAACCCAGCACTCAAGCTGTGCCCAGCCCAGGGGCACCAGCCCTGCCCTGCTGCTGCTGCCCACACCATTGCTGCTCCAGCCCAGGCTGCTGCTGCCCTCCTTGCCCCCCTGGGCTCATCTTCAGTGGTGGCCCCAGGGGGGTGCAGGGGGACTGGTGACACAGGAGCAGTGTGGACACAGTCCCAACCCTTCCTTACCTGCATGGCTCTGAGCTTCCCAGAAACCTTGAAGGAAACAAACAGAAGGACAGAGGAGTTTTTCCTGGGCTGGTAGAAACTCCCAGAGTGACCAGACCACAGCTGCTGTCGTCACTGTGCTCCTGCATCACTTTGGGGCTGTTTCTCCTCTCCTCTCACCCAACCCAGACCAACCCAATCCATGCCTAAC